>JARYGA010010557.1:0-53900 GCA_030545235.1 Helianthus tuberosus
TTAGCAACGGAAGAACCCTATTTTCATTTGGAGACATACGACTCCATTTGCAACACCATTGGACGTCAAGGGTTCTCTTCGGATGATGTCAAGTTGGTTCTCTTCCAATTTTCTTTGGAAGACAAAGCAAAGAGATGGTTTCACACGCTACCCTCCGCATCAATTTTTACATGGGCCGATATGCAACAAATATTCTTGGATGAATATTACACCTCTCAAAAGACTAATGATGCAAGGAGAGGTTTCATAAGCTTCCAACAACAATCGGGGGAGATGTTTCATGAAGCCTTCGAAAGGTTTAATATGATGTTACGGAATTGCCCTCATCATGAGATCCAACTATGGGAGTTGTTGAACGCATTTCACGAAGGGTTGAGTTCGGAGGATGCACGTGATTTAATGTCAATCACTAATGGTACATTCGGTACGAATTATGAACATGTTGATTGGGCATTTTTAGAACAAATGGCGGTGAATTCCAAGAGGAAGGCCCAATCTTCAAGACGGGAAAGGCATGTGATACAAAGGCCGCAAGTGCACAGAGTAAAGAGTGGCAACGTGAAAACTAAGAATCAAGTGTACAACGTGTGCACTAATTGCAATGAAATAGGCCATACAGCGGAAGTTTGTGTAGTGGGGGTGGTTGATGAGCAAGTAGAAGAAGTGAATGCAATTCAAGGGGGTGGTCAAAATTTCAATATGAACTCCAACACATACCACCCCGGGTTACGAAATAATCCTAATTTCCGTTATGGGAATGCGACGAACCAAGCTAACCCAAACTTTCAAGGAGCTCAAGGTAACTTTGCACCCCATCAACAATACAATCAAGGCAACTATAGAGGTGGAAACAACTATGGCTACCAAGGGCAATTTCAACAAACGGGTCAAAGTGGTCCGGGTCAAACTTCGTCAAGCAGGAATGAAGTCATGGATATGCTTCGGGCTATGCAACAAGATATGCAAAAACGGAATCAACTCGATGAAGTCCGAATGCAAAAAGATGAGGTTCGTGACAAGAGCATTCAATCACTAACAACCCAAATGGGTCAATTGGCAACCGATGTGGCGGAGTTGAAGAAGAGCAAAGCTCAACTTCCTAGCGACACCAAGGTAAATCCTTCACACGGTTCGTCACGAGGTAACAATGCTAATATTAGTCATGTTAGTGTTTTAAGGAGTGGCAAAGAATTTAAAGACAATTTGTCACCGGGTTTGGTTGAGGGGGTAGTTGAGGATGTCACGGGTAATGAAAGTGACGATGATGAAGTTTCACCGGTTAAACCTAAAGAATCAAATGTTAAAAAACCGGGGTTGGGTGAAAATGAAAAGAATGAAAAAGTTGAGGGTGAACCGAGTCAAGTCCCGTTTCCATCGGCTTTACTTGACCCGGGTAAGAAAAATTTTATTGCATCAAGAGGTCCCCAAAAAGAAGAATTGTGGGACATGTTTAAACAAGTAAAAAATCAATCTTCCACTACTTGATGCAATAAAACAAGTAGCCGCTTATGCTAAATTTTTAAAGGAATTATGTACACAAAAAAGGCAACAAAAGAAGAAAATGCCTATGGGGAGCTTCCTCCTAAGCTCCAAGATCCGGGCACGCCATTAATTGACATTCAAGTTGGTAATTTTCAAATGGCAAAGGCGTTATTAGATCTTGGAGCCGGGGTGAGCATTTTACCGGGGGGGCTTATATGACCAATACGATTTTGGTCCGTTAGCAAGGGTAGAGACAACGGTTGTTTTAGCCGATTTGTCTCATAAGCTACCTCGGGGGATGGTTCAAAATGTGATTGTGAAAATTGATGAGTTTTATTACCCGATTGACTTTTTGGTATTGGACTACTCATCCGCGGACCCAAAACAACAACAAAATGTCATTTTGGGTCGGCCATTTTTGAGCACCGCGCATGCTGTGATCGATTGTAGATTTGGTACAGTCGATATGACTTTTGGGAATCGAAAAATACGCTTGAATGTTTTTACTAATAATTCTAATGCTGTTGGTGTTGATGAGTGTTTCATGGCAGATTTAGTCGACGGATGCAACCCGAACGAGTACGAGGAGGATAATATGGATGTTTGTCTTTGTGATTTTTCTGAACAGGTACTTGCATGTGCATTACGGGTTGAAGAGGAAAAACAGGATGTTATGGCTTTGAAGGAAGGTCGACCGCCATGGACTCACCAATTCGAAGGCTTGCCGGTGGAAATAAACTCGGGTACTAGGCCATCACTAAAAGAACCACCAAAGTTGGAGCTCAAAGACTTTCCAGGCCATTTGAAGTATGCTTTCCTAGGGGATAATGACACTCTACCGGTCATTATTGCCTCTAATTTAGAGATGGCATAAGAGCAAGCTTTGTTGGAAGTGTTGAAAGAGAATAAAGGAGCTATTGGATGGACGATTGCCGATCTCAAAGGAATTAGTCCATTAATCGTCATGCACAAGATAATCACCACCGAAGATGCAAAACCGACACGAGAAGCTCAAAGGCGATTGAATCCGAACCTACGGCAGGTAGTAAAGAAAGAGGTAATTAAATGGTTGGATGCGGGAATTATCTATCCGATCTCGGATAGTGCTTGGGTAAGTCCTACCCAAGTTGTGCCTAAGAAGGCCGGTATTCAAGTAGTCAAAGATGAGAATGGAGAACAAATTGCCACCCGACCGGTCACCGGGTGGCGTGTATGTATTGACTACCGCAAATTGAATACCGCTACTTCTAAGGACCATTTCCCGCTACCTTTTATTGACCAAATCATTGAAAAACTGTCGGGTCAAAAGTATTACTATTTTTTGGACGGGTATTCGGGTTACAATCAAATAGCAATACACCTGGATGACCAACACAAGACCACCTTCACTTGTACATATGGCACCTTTTCCTTTCGGCGAATGCCATTTGGCTTGTGCAATGCACCGACAACTTTCCAACGATGTATGATGAGTATCTTCTCGGACATGGTTGGAGAGTCGCTTGAAGTGTTTATGGATGACTTCTCGATTTTCGGCACTAGTTTTGAATCGTGTCTCAACGAATTACAAAAAGTTTTAAAACGTTGTGTTGAGAAAAATTTAGTGCTTAGTTGGGAGAAAAGTCATTTTATGGTGCAAGAGGGCATTGTGTTAGGTCATGTAATATCGGAAAGCGGAATGGAGGTGGATAAGGCAAAAATAAGGGTAATATCATCTTTGCCACCACCGAAAAATGTTAAGGGTTAAATTCATTCTTGGGACATGCGGGCTTCTATAGACGTTTCATTAAAGGTTTTAGTGTTATCACGAAACCTTTATGTAATTTGTTGTTAAAAGATGTTCCATTTGACTTTACTGACGAATGTTTGCAAGCATTTACTGTTTTGAAGGAACACTTGGTGAAAGCTCCTATTTTGCAATCGCCGGATTGGTCAAAGCCGTTCGAGATCATGTGTGATGCAAGCGACACTACAATTGGTGCAGTTTTGGGTCAACGGGTTGACAAAAAGCCGGTGGTAATTTACTATGCAAGCAAGACTTTATCCGAAGCGCAACTGAATTACACCACAACTGAAAAGGAGTTATTAGCGGTGGTGTATGCTTTGGATAAGTTTCGTTCGTATATTTGGGGGAGCAAAGTGGTTGTTTATTCGGATCATAGTGCGGTCCGGTATTTGATGGAGAAAAAGTACGCAAAGCCCAGTTTGATTCCATGGGTGTTGTTGTTACAAGAGTTCGATTTAGAGATCCGAGACAAAAAGGGAAGTGAGAACGTAGTAGCGGATCACTTGTCTCGGATCCCGGTGGAAGGAATTGACGATATGAGCGAGATAAATGAAAGGTTTCCCGACGAGCAACTCCTAGCCGTATCCACTTTTGTTGCACCGTGGTATGCTCATTATGTAAATTACTTGGCCACGGGTGCCATCCCAAGTCATTGGACCAAGAAGCGAAGACAACAATTTATGGTCCAAGTGAAACAATATATTTGGGATGAACCGGATCTTTTCAAAATCGGGCCGGATCAAGTTATTCGGAGGTGTGTGCCCGAAACGGAGGTGATGGAAATCTTGACTCATGCCCACTCATCGGCATGTGGAGGTCACTTTAGCGGGCATAAAATGGGTTATCAGGTTCTCTCATGTGGGTTTTATTGGCCCACAATTTTCAAGGATGCATGTGAGTTCGCAAGAAATTGTGTAAATTGCCAAAGGATGGGAAGCATTTCAAAGAGGGACGAGATGCCATTGCAACCAATCTTGGTTGTGGAAATATTCGATGTATGGGGCATTGACTTTATGGGTCCCTTCCCAAATTCCAACGGGTTTATATATATTTTGGTGGTAGTGGATTACGTCTCGAAGTGGATTGAAGCTATTGCAACAAGAACAAATGACCATTCGGTTGTTTGTAAATTTGTTTAATCCAACAACTTCTTCCGTTTTGGTATTCCGCGGGTTATTATAAGTGATGGTGGTTCGCATTTCAAGAACTTTAATTTCGGGAAATTATTGAAGCGATATAGCGTGAATCACCGGATTGCCACACCTTACCATCCACAAACTAGTGGACAAGTTGAAGTGTCCAACCGTCGAATAAAAGAAATTCTCCTGAAGACGGTTAGAATGGATAGGAAGGATTGGTCGAGCAAGTTGGATGATGCGTTGTGGGCATACCGAACGGCCTACAAGACTCCAATTGGCACAACACCTTATCGGATGGTTTATGGAAAGGGTTGTCACTTGCCAATGGAGTTAGCGCATCGGGCACATTGGGCAATCAAGACGGTGAATGCGGATTATGATGAGGCGGGGAAGATGAGGAAGTTGCAATTGAGTGAAATTGAAGAAATTAGAGATGAGGCGTATGAGTGTGCATCGGCTTACAAAGACAAGCTCAAGAAGGTACATGATGCAAAGTTGAGGAAGAAAACCTTTGAAGTGGGTCAAAAGGTTTGGTTGTACAATTCAAGGCTCAAGATGTTTGCGGGCAAGCTTAAAAGCAAATGGATGGGCCCGTATGTCGTTCGGCGATTTCGGAGGTTTGGTGATGTAGATATCCAAGATGAGTAAACAAATAAACAAAAAATGGTGAATGGCCATCGGTTAAAGCCATACTTGGAGGGGAATGACATCAACAACTTGGAGCTTGACAAAGCGGGCTACATTCTCCGCCCGGTAGACGATGAACAACCATAAGAGGCCAGGTTTGGTAGTGTAAATAGTTAGTATTTTGTTTTGGTTGCTTTGTATAGTTTACACATTTTCCGTATTTGCTTGAAGTCCGTGTTTGAAACAAGTGTGGGGACGTTCGGGTTACGAATAGTTCTAGCATTGTGTTGAGGACAACACGGGAATTTCGAGGGGGTAGGGTAATTTTTATATGTTTTTGAAAATTTTAAAAACACAAAAAAAAAATTGAAAAAACTGAAAAATATAAAAAAAGACACTTAAAATGGCACTTTTTGGCGAAGCAGGGATGCCCATGTACCACCGTAATTTACGGTGGTATCATAATTTACGATGGGGGTCAAATTCTTTTGGGCTTTACGGTAGAATCCTACTGTTTTACGGTAGGAATATTGTGCCAGCATCCACCGTAATTTACGGTGTCCACCGTAAGTTACGGTGGACCTGGCGAACTGATGGGTCGATTCTTGTACAGCAGTTACATAAAAAAATAAACATGTTACGTGAACTCTCCCCCTCTACTCGATTTCCTTCCTTCTTCCCTAACCACAAACACATCTATCACTTTCTCTAGTCCCACAAAATCTCCATAACCTTCTTCAACCTTCTAAGCTTCATAACTTCCTCAATTTGTGGTCAAATCAAGTGAAATCTAGGCCTATCTTGACTAATTTTTCACGTACTTGCTGATTTTAAGAAGAGATTTGTGAGAGAACGACATTTTCTGGTCCGAATCACAAACCCTAGTGCCGAAAATTTTGGGGGTTTTTGAAGTTCTTGTTTCATTTGTGTTCTAGCATCTTCAAACAAAGGTATGTGATGTTTGTTTGTTACTTTTGATGATGCATTGTGAAGATTAAGGTTATGTTTGTTACTTGTTCATACCCACTTGCTTGTTCTTAGATTTTGTCATGAAAATGGTTACTTGAACATTGTTATGGTTTGTAGATGTAGGTTTGATGATTAAAGTAGTGAACTTTTGGGAATCTCTACATTGTAGAGACACCATGCCCAATTTTTGAGAAAATAATTATAAAATTTTTAGTTCACTAACATCTACAACCATAGTAACAAGCAAGTGTGGGGATGTTTTGGAGAAAAAGGTTTAACTTTTTGTGTTTGGTTGTGTTGTTTGCTTTGCACTGTGTGTAGGAAAATGTTAAGAACGAACGAAAGAGCGGGTGCTAGTTCGTCTTCTTCGTCTAGAGGCAAAGGCAAACAGCCAGAACAACAACCAAAGAAGAGGCAATATTTGGGTAGAGTTAGTGAAAGTGAAAGCGAGGATGAAGAGATGGTAGAGTTGGACCCTGCTGAAAAGCCAAGGTGGGAATCGGGTCCATTGGATGAGCAGCCGGATGAGTGGCAGCCGACACTATTCCATGACAGTATGAATCGGTTAAAAAACAAGGCTGCTGCGTTCATCTGTGAGAGGGAAGTTAACGAGGTTGAATTTGGCCGTTTAATGTGTTTAAACAATTCCGCGCCTTAGGATGGGAGGCGACGCTCAGTTGTTACGATAAGGATAACAAGAATCTGTTTATGGATGAGATTCAAGAATGGATGGCAACCCTTAAATGCAACAAGTATGATAGGCTATCACACATGAAGTTGACGGGTGAGGTTAATGGGATCAAGGTAGAAATGTCGTTTGATTACATGATCCCTAGTCTTGATGATCTGTTGATAAAACCGGAGAAGCATCCGAGATGGAATGATATGTTAGCAGCTTTGTTCTTACCCGGTACTTACAGTGGAATCTTGTACCGGAAGAACTTGAAGATTGAAGCAAAATTGTTGTTGTCGATTTGCATTTTGAATGTCATTCCAAGAAGAGGAGATAAGGAACAGGTGAGGATTCTGGAAGTGCCCGTCCTTTATTCATTGCTCAATGGGTCTCCTCGCTTCCCAATTTGGTAATTGATTATGAACCATCTTTGGATTTGCCGGAACAAATTGGGGAGGAGCATTATCCTGTATTGCCGAATTATCACGGGATTGATGAAGCAGTTTAAAGCAATCACATCGGAGGATAGAGGACACCCGAAAAGGCATAATCCTTTTAGTCTAAACAAGATGGGTAATGGATGGACCTACACGCAATCGGAGAGGTATCATAAGCTCAAATCGGAGGGTCAAAGATGGAGAGCGTTGAAAGTTGGTGCAAGGGATCTTCTATCGGGTGAAGAGGATGAACCGGAAAGTGAAGCGGAAGCCCCGAGTGGGGATGATGATTATGCGGATGAGCCGCACGGTGAGAATGTGAATGTGGGCCAAGGGGGCCTAGGTAGGGGATATGGTGGTGCTTTCTATGATTACACGGAGCGTTCATAGGAGCCGAATTGGGCTTACAATGGCACTATGCAAGAGGTTATTGAGAACCAACGTCCTCCGGCACCCGTTTTTGACTCATGGTCAGGTTTGGAGCGTACTTTGTTTGATCAACAAACGATGATAAGTGCTAGTATGGAGCGGTCCTTGAAGCATAACTTCGATCGTCAAGAATCATGGAATCGTGCACATGCTTACTCTCATGAGCTAGAGATGAATAACCGGTATGAAGATGATCAAGCGCGAAGAATGTATGCGGATTGGCATGCCGGGCGGCCCGTGGTTGTGGATCCACCTCCGGTGGATTATGCGTCTCTACCACCATACGATGGTAGTGTATCGTATCCGACCCCGCCGCTCCATCATTCACAGTGGCTGGACCCGCGTCAACAACAAGGAGCTTCGCAACAAAGTGGAAGCGGTAGCGGCGCATTGGCTTTCGGAGAATGGAACGAGATGATGTCTTCCATTTTTGGACCGCCTCAACCGCGCCACTATTAGTCAGGTCATGCTCCTCTTGTATATTTTGTGAATATTTGTTTAGTTTGATATGTTTATGGTCGGGTGGTTGGGTGGTGTTAGTTTGTGATGTTATGTTTTGGGTTGGAAGAATTGGTGGTGTAATGTTTAAAAGAAAAAATAAAAAAAATATAAAATAAAAAAAAATACCAAAAAGAAATTTGTGGTTTGAGTGTTGAGCTTTCAGTTGGTGTTAAAGAGTTTTAGCGATCAAAACCTCCTAAAACCATACATTGGGGTCAATGTATCCCAAGTGTGGGGATGGGGGGAAATTTTGAGCTTTTTGAAAAAAATTTAAATCAAGCGAAACAATGTGAGAATTTGAACACCTTGGATTAACCCCAAATGATGCACTGGCAACCCTTAATACCCTTTGTTCTTGGTGAGAGTTGAAGCCACACATGTAAATAAATAATACTTGTCTTTGATGAGAGTGGCAATGGGTGGGGGTGCATTAGAACTTGTGCTTTGCTACGGTTTGAGTCCTTAGTTGGATATGAATGCGAAAAGGATAAGGGCAATTAGGTACCCTCGTCATTAGTGTGTGCGAGTGAGGGATTTGGGGGGTTGGACCTCATTAATTATATATATGAGCATGGTTGCGAGAGGGGCGGGGGTTTGGACATTTAGTTGCCCATTTTGTGCCTAAAGCCTATCATTTGTTACCCCTTAGCTAGTTCCTAAAAAAATTTACCCGACTTGACCCGGTTTTATATTGTTAGTGGTTGTTTTAGTAGTATGTAGATTTATTTGATGTTATATTGAATGTTTGTTTGAAAAAAAAAGAGAAAAGAGAAAAAAGAAAAAAAATGGAAAAAGCAATGAAAAAGAAAAAAAAAGTGATGTTGAGTTATCTTGTATATAGTAGTTAGGTTGGTAGTTGTCCGTTTATCTTATTGTGTAATAAAAAGACCGGGTTAAGTTTTCGCTACTACATATATATTCCATTTCCTACCCGTACACCTAGCCACGTTACAACCTTAAAGCCCCTTTGATTTGCATTCATGTTTGACACTTGTTAGGAGAAGGATCGATTTAGGTACAAGCCTATAGTTGTGAACCACCCGTTTTCCTTTTGTGAGTTTTGCTTATAATTTCTAGTGCTTATTTGTTACCGAGAGGAGAGACATAGCGAGGGGTGCGTTATTTTGGGTGTTAAGAAGGGATTGGTAAAAGGACTACATGTTTATGCTTGGTTTATGTTGATCGCTTGTGTTGAAAATGGTTTTGATGAGTTGCTTGGGACAAGAAACAGTTAAGTGCGGGGATGTGACGGGTGGTCCATAGGACAACCCTTAATGATGTTAAAAGACGAATTTATCCTTCACTTAATCGCGTAATTATATTGAATTAGATGACTACATGTCACACCCCGACCACGTAAAACAACGAAACGTGGCGGAAACGTCGGGGAGTGTTGTAACAGAATTAATTGTTTCACAACCATGGAAATTAAAGTTACGTTTTATTTATTAAACAAGAGAGTTACATTGTCTTAAAACAAGAAACAAAGAGTACATAACATAAATTAACTAGTTCTTGCTTCGTTTTAAGTCACTAAGGCATAGGTTCGCCTAAATGTGTCTCGATCATCCTATGCAACAGCTCCTGAAAACACATGTGAAAATAGGTACGTCAGCATAAAAATGCCTGTGAGATACATAGGTTTTGTGAAAATATGATTCATGACTGGCGTTTAAAGAAACTATTTAATAAAAGTAGCCATGAATCTTGTTGAGTGGTTCCTTTCATAAGTCATTTGAAAAGTGATAAATAAACCAAATGATATATATATGTTTAAAAGAATAATGTATGGTTAAGTGAATAACCATGTAAAATGAGTTTGTATAAGTTAAGTTATTTGTAAAACGATGTTTATGTGAAGATTGTATTGTAGATGTAATATGTCTAAACTGAAATGGTTTAAATAACGCTACGATATGTAATACCATAAAAGCACTTATATATAGGAAGTACCAGCGGCGTATCCACCATGTTTTTATCGTATTACACGTCGCCTCGTTACTTAAATCACTTACCCAAACAACCACCAAAATTTAATGTTTAACAATTGTAGAAATGTTTATGTATGGTCAAATACGGTTTACACAGTTCAATAGCTACAAACGGTTCACATAATCAAATGGTTATAACGGTTCACATGGTCAAATGGTTATAACGGTTCACATGGTCTAATGGTTACAACGGTTCACATAGTCAAGTGGTTACAACGGTTCACATGGTTAAATAGTTACAAACGGTTCAAAATGTAATATAATGTGTTCATATGCTGGATGAGCATATGCAACAAATTGTAATGTAAAACAATGTACTAAGTATGCTAAGTTAACATACAAAGCAGAAAAGCCATGTAAATCAATGTGCTAGCATGCTTAGTCAACATACATAGTAGAAATGTAAAGTAAAACAATGTAATGTAAATCATGTACTATAAGTCTACTAATGAACATAGCAAGTTTATGATGTGAAAACAGGAAAGCATGAAAGTAACAAGTAGGCACATGTGTTTCTCCCCAAAACAGTTTGGAAAACAGTAAAAGAGGGGTCTATGTACTCACTTGAGATTGCCTAGAAGTCCCTGAGTAACAACCACACAATGCTAGAGATCACGGAAATCAAACGGCACATAATATAGGTAACTATGTTAATAAACGGACCTAAATCGGAGGATCAGATAGAATGAGGGTTCATAAACCAAACGAGTATGGGAACTCGTGTAATATGGTTTAACAAAGCCTACATACTAAAATGAAACCTAACCTAAGTGCTTACGACCCATTACGACCCGTTTAGGTAGCTTATGTTACTTTAACGCGTCGTTCGCGTAAAACGCGTTCGGAATGCCTAACTAGCCCTATGATAAGTAAAATATGCCTTAACATGTCTAATATTATTGCTAAATCAGTTTAGATATCAAAAATTATGTTACATAGGCTTAAAATGAATTTTGGCGAAAAAGGGCATTTTGGTAATTTACCTAAGGCATATAAACTACCTATCATGCGACTAATCAAACCTAAGTGACCATAAGGTATAACCTCGGAAGGTTATTCCCTACGCTACTATGGTCACTTAACATGTTTGGTCGGATCCTAATGATCGACCAAACGGGTCGGGTTCGAAAGTATAAGCGATTGATTAGATCGCATACCTTTACGACCCTAGACAAGCACAAAACTAAAAGTGACGAGCTAAGCATGTTAAAACATGCTTAACTAAGTTAGAAAACAAGTTTTGATATCAAAACAAACGGTTTTGATATCCTAGAGTAGTTTGGTTAAAAAATACGCGAGAAAACGCATTTTTGCCGAAACTACGACTCGTCACTGAGCCTAGATAACGTGTTAATCAGTAGGTATAGTCACTAGGGACTATAACCATCACGATTATGCTCACGTTATGAAGTTCAAACGAACTTCACGTTGACCATAAACTGGTCAAAGCAGAAAGTCAAATGCAGTTTGACTTTAACGACAAAAACGAATGAAAAGAACGAAAGAATACTTACAGAAGGTCCTCGCAAGCTCTTGATCCGATTTACTCTCAGGTATGAAGCATAAACTTCAACTTAGAGAGCCAAAATCAGATTCAAGTGTGCTTTGGGAGGAAGTGAGGGTGTTTATCTATAGGAATTCAAGAACCGTTAAGATCGTTCATCGAAAACTGAGCTTTGATCTGGACCTTACATGTGTGCCCATGGTTTTCTAAAACCATGGGAGCCCCTAATAATGGACTAGGTTCATTGAATACCAGCCCATGGTTTTGCAAAACCATGGGTTAAACCATCAACACTTCAAAATGGACTAGGTTCATTGAATCTGGTCAGAAATTTCAAAAATGGTCCCTGCACTTGTAAAACTTGATTTTTTTGCACTTTTAAGCTCCGTTAACCTCATTTCAAGGCTCTAAAATAAAGTTAAAGCATAGGGAACTCAAAACATGCTCAAAAGTATCTCGGATGTCGGTTCGTTTGGTCGTACGGTTGCGTTATTCGCTTAATTACGACGGAATGCGCATATGCGCGAAAAACGATTCAAATTGTGCGACGAATGGATTTTTCTTATGCCAAAAACTAAAATAAAATATTTTAATGCTTACATAAATTTTTGGATGTCCGGATGTATTCAGAATGTATGTTATGCGTGAAAATGCAAACTTGTGCACTTTTAGTCCCTGAATGACACAAAAGTTTATTTTAACACACCTAACTCCTCAAAGCCTATTTCTAAGCTATGTAAAGGATATTTATGGTATGTTTAACTTATGGTCATGTTCCGGAATGTCTGTTCCAGTACAAATCATCATACTTTCGCAGTTTGTTGAATTTAGTCCCTGTAAGCGAATAAACTTGATTTTACCATACCAAAGCCTTCAAAACTAATTTCTAAGTTATGTAAAGGTTATTTAATGTATGTTAAGCAAATGTCACTGTTCCAGAGTGTTTGTTGCATTAAACTGGTTATATTTACGCATTAGATTGCGTATAACCTTCCAGAAAGCGATTTAAAGTTCGAAATCGAACAAGAATTGATATGTGCAAAGATCACACATATTTATACAAATTACAAGTATGAAACACAATATTTCATTGATTTGGTATTTGTTTGCTAGTCGCAGTGACCCAGGTGTCACAGTCTCCCCTACTTTAGGAAATTTCGTCCCGAAATTTATTTATAGGAGTCTGTCTGTGACTTTGTGTTAAATGATCATCAGCGATACGCAAGGCATAATCCTGTCATTTTCCTCAACGGATATTCTGCAGAAGCGAAAATGATCGAACGGAGTCATTTTCCTCAACGGGTTCTTCGGAAATGAAAAATGAAGGAGTTAACTAAACAGATATTCTTTTCCCTCAACGGATATTCTTCAGAAGTGAAAATGAATGGATGATTCATTTTACTCAACGGGTTCTTCATCAGAAACGGGAATGAAAGAATAATCAACGGATATTCATTTCCCTCGACGGATACTCTTCAGAACGAAAATGAACAAACGGAGTCATTTTCCTCAACGGATATTCTTCAGAATTGGAAATGAAGGATTTAACAAACGGATATTCATTTCCTCAACGGATAATCTTCAGAAACGAAAATGAACTAACGGATTCATTTTCAACGGTTGCTTCCTCAGGTACGGAAATGAAGGATTTAACAAATGGATATTCATTTCCTCAACGGATAATCTTCAGAAACAAAAATGAACTAACGGACTCATTTTCAACGGTTGCTTCCTCAGGTACGGAAATGAAGGATTTAACAAACGGATATTCATTTCCTCAACGGATAATCTTCAGAAACGAAAATGAACTAACGGAGTCATTTTCAACGGTTGCTTCATCAGAAATGGAAATGAAGGATTAGACAAACGGATATTCATTTCCTCAACGGATAATCTTTAGAAACAAAAATGAACAGACGGAGTCATTTTCAATGGTTGCTTCATCAGAGTTGGAAATGAATTGGGTTAACTCTAGATACATGACAGAACTTGCTGTGATTCTTGTGCACTAAATTCCATAATTATGTATGCATCCATAATTACGTAATTCCTTGCACAATCCGCACAGTTTGTTTTGTAATTATTTAGGGGAAGAAAATCAAACCTGTGATGAGGGTGACTAGATTACCATAGGGTCCTTTTAATTAGATCGACAGATGATCTTTTTAATTAGGCCACCAAGGAGTCCTTTTAGCTATATCATCACATGATATTCCTAACCAGATTTTTTAGATCAATCTGTTTAACTAGACCACTCAAGGGGTCTAATTATGGAGTAGTACTTTATAATCCAAGGGACTTAACTACAACGTAGAAGTCCATTAAGGATTTTAGGTAGTACCTTTGGGTATCCTACTATGAATCCCCTATATGAAGATTTGGAAGATTCTACGAGGATTTGGATAACATAATTTGGATCACACAAAAACATAAAAGGGAACACATAAGCACATAATCACATAATTGTTTTCTTGGTTATTAATTGTTATTATCTTGTTATTGATTGTTATTAACTTGGCGTTAATTTGAACATGGGTATTCAAGGCATACCAGGAACCCAGTTGATGGACTTCAACGTCCTCAAGCATCTATCTGAAAAGATAGGATGATCTTCTAAAAATTCGATTTTTACAAGGAATCACCACATTTGAATTAAGGCATACAACAATTAAGGACTTACGGAAAAATCCTTAGGTACCCCATTAAGGAGTGGGTATTCGTCCAGAGTTGTAACTTGCGCCTTGTACTTCGTTTTCCTTGGAGGAACGGTTACTTAGGATTTTCGTGGAAAATGCAAGAGATCATACAATGGAAGAAATTTGGGGGTAGTCTATTCTTCAAGGAATACGGTCCCTTGATTGTCGGTATCGCAGGGGATATGTTGTTTATTCATGCAACCACAATAAACATATTGCAATGTAAGTAAAAGATTTATTTATAAACAACATCAACAACTGTTTCATGGACCTTGACAACAAAAGAAAATAATACATAAGACGTGATTATTTCTAAACAGCGTTGTCTTCCATTCGGCCAGATGCTCATCCCTGCACCGGATTCGCATTAGCAAGCTTTGGGCAGTTTCTTCGGAAATGGCCCATCTCGCCACAGTTGAAACAAGAACCTGGTGGAAAACGACCTTGAGCAGGATTGTTGTTAACTTGGTTGGGTGCAGCTGTAGTTGGGCAAACCCTCGCTGTGTGACCTATAAGTCCACAAACTTGGCATGTGCGGCACCTCGCACCAGCATGATGATGTAGGCTACATTGGTTGCACAAGGGTGCAGTTCCGTTGTAGGGCTTCCTAGCAGGGGGGTTGAGCTGGTTGGTTGGGGACAGCTTGACCATTGTGAGCGACCATGGCGATGTTCTGAGAAGCCTTTCACTTCTTTGACTTCTTAGGGGATCCAGTCTGTTCATCCATGGTCTTTGATTCCTTGATTGGTTTCTTGTTACCCTTTCGAAAAAGTTTACCTTTCCTGATCTGAGATTCAGTCAAGGTTGCAGCTAGCTCAATGGCTTGTCTAACTGTAGTAGGGTTGCTACCAGTCACAATGTCTTGTATTGAGTCAGGGAGGCCATCAATGTACTTTTCGATTACCTTATCCAAAGGCGTGACCATGTTTAGGCATAACAGACTTAACTCCTCGTATAACGGTCCGTGTAGGCTCGATGCTCACCGCTATCTTGCTTAAGATCATCAAATTCCCTTTCTAGAGCCCTTAGCTCATGATGAGGACATAATTCCTTCATCATAAGAGCCCTAAGCTCGACCCAAGTCTGTGCTAAAGCAACCTCGGCACCACGGTCTCTCATCACCCCGTTCCACCATGTAAGAGCCCTCTTCAGAAAGACACTGGAAGCGAACTCGACCTTGCGATTATCAGGACACTGAACGTGACGAAATGTACTCTCAGTACTCTCGAACCATTGTAGGAGCCCAGTTGCTCCCTCAGAACCACTAAACTTGAGTGGCTTAGCCGAATTGAAACTCTTGAAATTGTATGGAGCATTATTGTTGTTGTTGGCTTGGTTCAGTTGAGCAATAAGATTCGGGAAAGCAGCAGCCATTTGCTGCGCGATGATTTCTGCCAGTTCAGCATTCGCTATCTGATTGTCGTGTCGAGGAGGCATTCTAAAAGGAGGGAAACATGAAAGGAAACGAGCGAGATGATTAGATGAAAAGGATGAGGTGATACAAAATTTGACAAAAGAAAAGATGGCGGTCATTTGTTTGTTACCACAAGGCAAACAAACGACACATTGTGACTAATCAAGGTAAATGGGTTAAAAATAATGTATCGCGAAGACATGCTCGCCTATAAGTGAACACTCACCCCAAGAGTTCCCAAGTAAGAGTGACTGGTCCGATTATGTGGATTTGTACGAACACTCTAGCCTTAGACAGAAAACCCAGGGTACAGGCATTCACTCTTCCAGTTTGCACGTGTTCACACTATTTAGGACCAAAAACTTTGACGAGATTTTGAAAACTCAAAGGGGTTCAAAACCTTATAACAGCGGGTTCAAAACCTTACACTAGAGGGTTCAAAACCTAGTAATCAATCATCCATGAACAGATGATTAATTTTCAAAGCGGATTCGGAATTGATGTTCTCATTGCGGTTATCACCTAAGGATAGGTGACGGTTTTTGTTTGAAAAATCTAAACGCAAATCTTCTTGCGTTAGGGTCATAGGAAGGTTATAGTCTAGGTCAAAGCATTACTAATAACCTAATTCCCTATAACCATTGGATCTGATACCAACTTTTCTGTCACACCCCGACCACGTAAAACAACGAAACGTGGCGGAAACGTCGGGGAGTGTTGTAACAGAATTAATTGTTTCACAACCATGGAAATTAAAGTTACGTTTTATTTATTAAACAAGAGAGTTAAATTGTCTTAAAACAAGAAACAAAGAGTACATAACATAAATTAACTAGTTCTTGCTTCGTTTTAAGTCACTAAGGCATAGGTCCGCCTAAATGTGTCTCGATCATCCTATGCAACAGCTCCTGAAAACACATGTGAAAATAGGTACGTCAGCATAAAAATTCCTGTGAGATACATAGGTTTTGTGAAAATAGGATTCATGACTGGCGTTTAAAGAAACGGTTTAATAAAAGTAGCCATGAATCTTGTTGAGTGGTTCCTTTCATAAGTCATTTGAAAAGTGATAAATAAACCAAATGATATATATATGTTTAAAAGAATAATGTATGGTTAAGTGAATAACCATGTAAAATGAGTTTGTATAAGTTAAGTTATTTGTAAAACGATGTTTATGTGAAGATTGTATTGTAGATGTAATATTTCTAAACTGAAATGGTTTAAATAACGCTACGATATGTAATACCATAAAAGCACTTATATATAGGAAGTACCAGCGGCGTATCCACCATGTTTTTATCGTATTACACGTCGCCTCGTTACTTAAATCACCTACCCAAACAACCACCAAAATGTAATGTTTAACAATTGTAGAAATGTTTATGTATGGTCAAATACGGTTTACACAGTTCAACAGTTACAAATGGTTCACATAATCAAATGGTTATAACGGTTCACATGGTCAAATGGTTATAACCGTTCACATGGTCTAATGGTTACAACGGTTCACATAGTCAAGTGGTTACAACGGTTCACATGGTTAAATAGTTACAAACGGTTCAAAATGTAATATAATATGTTCATATCCTGGATGAGTATATGCAACAAATTGTAATGTAAAACAATGTACTAAGTATGCTAAGTTAACATACAAAGCAGAAAAGCCATGTAAATCAATGTGCTAGCATGCTTAGTCAACATACATAGCAGAAATGTAAAGTAAAACAATGTAATGTAAATCATGTACTATAAGTGTACTAATGAACATAGCAAGATTATGATGTGAAAACAGGAAAGCATGAAAGTAACAAGTAGGCACATGTGTTTCACCCCAAAACAGTTTGGAAAACAGTAAAAGAGGGGTCTATGTACTCACTTGAGATTGCCTAGAAGTCCTTGAGTAACAACCACACAATGCTAGAGATCACGGAAATCAAACGGCACCTAATATAGGTAACTATGTTAATAAACGGGCCTAAATCGGAAGATCAGATAGAATGAGGGTTCATAAACCAAACGAGTATGAGAACTCGTGTAATATGGTTTAACAAAGCCTACATACTAAAATGAAACCTAACCTAAGTGCTTACGACCCATTACGACCCGTTTAAGTAGATTATGCTACTTTAACGCGTCGTTCACGTAAAACGCGTTCAGAATGCCTAACTAGCCCTATGATTAGTAAAATATGCCTTAACATGTCTAATATTATTGCTAAATCAGTTTAGATATAAAAATTTTTGTTACATAGGCTTAAAATGAATTTTGGCGAAAAAGGGTATTTTGGTAATTTACCTAAGGCATATAAACTACCTATCATGCGACTAATCAAACCTAAGTGACCATAAGGTATAACCTCGGAAGGTTATTCACTACGCTACTATGGTCACTTAACATGTTTGGTCGGATCCTAATGATCGACCAAACGGGTCGGGTTCGAAAGTATAAGCGATTGATTAGATCGCATACCTTTACGACCCTAGACAAGCACAAAACTAAAAGTGACGAGCTAAGCATGTTAAAACATGCTTAACTAAGTTAGAAAACAAGTTTTGATATCAAAACAAACGGTTTTGATATCCTAGAGTAGTTTGGTTAAAAAATACGCGAGAAAACGCATTTTTGCCGAAACTACGACTCGTCACTGAGCCTAGATAACGTGTTAATCAGTAGGTATAGTCACTAGGGACTATAACCATCACGATTATGCTCACATTATGAAGTTCAAACGAACTTCACGTTGACCATAAACTGGTCAAAGCAGAAAGTCAAATGCAGTTTGACTTTAACGACAAAAACAAATGAAAAGAACGAAAGAATACTTACAGAAGGTCCTCGCAAGCTCTTGATCCGATTTACTCTCAGGTATGAAGCATAAACTTCAACTTAGAGAGCCAAAATCAGATTCAAGTGTGCTTTGGGAGGAAGTGAGGGTGTTTATCTATAGGAATTCAAGAACCGTTAAGATCGTTCATCGAAAACTGAGCTTTGATCTGGACCTTACATGTGTGCCCATGGTTTTCTAAAACCATGGGAGCCCCTAATAATGGACTAGGTTCATTGAATACCAGCCCATGGTTTTGCAAAACCATGGGTTAAACCATCAACACTTCAAAATGGACTAGGTTCATTGAATCTGGTCAGAAATTTTAAAAATGGTCCCTGCACTTGTAAAACTTGATTTTTTTGCACTTTTAAGCCCCGTTAACCCCATTTCAAGGCTCTAAAATAAAGTTAAAGTATAGGGAACTCAAAACATGCTCAAAAGTATCTCGGATGTCGGTTCGTTTGGTCGTACGGTTGCGTTATTCGCTTAATTACGACGGAATGCGCATAAGCGCGAAAAACGATCCAAATTGTGCGACGAATGGATTTTTCTTATGCCAAACACTAAAATAAAATATTTTAATGCTTACATAAATTTTTGGATGTCCGAATGTATTCAGAATGTATGTTATGCGTGAAAATGCAAACTTGTGCACTTTTAGTCCCTGAATGACCCAAAAGTTTATTTTAGCACACCTAACTCTTCAAAGCCTATTTCTAAGCTTTGTAAAGGATATTTATGGTATGTTTAACTTATGTTCATGTTCCGGAATGTCTGTTCCAGTACAAATCATCATACTTTCGCAGTTTGTTGAATTTAGTCCCTGTAAGCGAATAAACTTGATTTTACCATACCAAAGCCTTCAAAACTCATTTCTAAGTTATGTAAAGGTTATTTAATGTATGTTAAGCATATGTCATCGTTCCAGAGTGTTTGTTGCATTAAACTGGTTATATTTACGCATTAGATTGCGTATAACCTTCCAGAAAGCGATTTAAAGTTCGAAATCGAACAAGAATTGATTTGTGCAAAGATCACACATATTTATACAAATTCCAAGTATGAAACACAATATTTCATTGATTTGGTATTTTTTTTGCTAGTCGCAGTGACCCAGGTGTCACACTACAGTTGCTTATGTTTCAGGTACGTTTCGGGAGCTAAAAATGGATAAAATGCTGCTTTGGACGGTTTGGAGTGGAACGGGTCATGCATGGAAGGAAAGAAGAGAAGAAACAAAACATTCAGGGCTCCACCATAAATCCGGTGGCCCTGAAATTCACAATCTTTCACCGTACCACAGTCTTGATACACCGTAACACTTTGAAGTCCACCGTAACTTACGGTGGGTACCATAAGTTACGGTGGAGATGACGGAAAACATGTAACTGCCTCCATTAAACCGTTTTGGGGGTGTCTTTTCACATTATCTCATGATTGGACGTTTTCTTAGCATATTGGGGGCGATTTTGGCTGGTCTCTCTTGGTTCCAAACATTTCTAAACAATTGGTTTATGTTTTCGATTCGTATGAACATTAATCGTTGTGTGATGATGATGTACCAAGTCATGTGTGGCTAAACTTGTGGTGAACATCCTAGATGTAAGGTTTGCTTTTGAAACACTATGTTTGTGCTTGAATTTATAGAATAATAACTTTGAATGTTTGTTTGAGTTATTATGGTGTTTGGATATTGGTTTGTAAATTGTTGATTATTGTTTGATGTTAATCTAAACCATACGTTCTTGGTGCCGTTGGCAATCGAGATATCATGGGAGGGATTAGGGTTGGATAATTGTCAATTGATCATCGAGTAACAACCTCGCATTTCTAATCCGAGTACTTAGTTCTCTTTCATCACAAACAGATAATCAAACATGAGCCATGTCTATGTGGTTCTTTCTAGTTAAGCATAAACATTAGTGTGGATTAAAACCTGAAATCTAGGATGGTCGCTTGTTCCTAATCTATTTACAAAAACAATCTTTGATTTGTAATTTAATTAGTTACTATTAGTTCTTAAAACCAAAACAATCAACTCTTGAATTTTAATTTCTGCAATTGTAGTTTAATTTTAGTTAAAGTGCAAAGCTATAGAATCAACACATTTTCCACATACTCCTTGAGTTCGATACCCATTTACCACTATCTATTAGTTGTTATTTGGATTAAATTTGCGTGTACCACGACTGCACGTCAAGTATCTTCAATATTATCATCATATTCATCATCTTCGGCTGGAAACTTTCTCTCCAGTCTTTTTATTACAGTTCTCGTTCTTTCACAATCGTTGTCTATTGGAATCCCAAGGGCCAGGATATCCTTCTGAACATTTTCATTCATCCCCTTCTCCTGTCAGAGAACTTTATGATGAATCGTTTTTCTTTCCTTTCAA
This sequence comes from Helianthus tuberosus, assembly GCA_030545235.1. Classification (NCBI taxonomy): domain Eukaryota; kingdom Viridiplantae; phylum Streptophyta; class Magnoliopsida; order Asterales; family Asteraceae; genus Helianthus; species Helianthus tuberosus. The sequence continues at coordinate 20,874 of JARYGA010010557.1, forward strand.
ACCTCCATGCAATAACCTTAGCCATTTTTAAAATTTTTGGCATTTTGGAGAATATGTGGCATTTTAGTCTTTTTGGCGTGTTTGAGCTTGGGTTCTCATGGTCTTCTTTTATATGGACTTTTTTTCCCGCGTATGACAGGTAATTATGGCGTTTTGAAAAAGATAAATAAATTTAATATAATAAATGTTAGTAATTATGTTTTTCGTCGTTTCATTTTACTGTTTTTTGCAGTTTACCGTGTTTTGTTTTCATACTCAACTGTTTTAATTGTGTAACACGTCAAATTTTTTCGACGGCTGTAATTATGGCATTTTGTTTTCCAATGTTTGTTAGATAACTATTGGACTTCTTTTGTTTTATATTCTTTGCACATTGTTTCACACACTTTTTTTTATAATATTAGTTGTTCAAATTAATTTTATTATAGTTTGGTAGTTTTTAGGGGCGTTTTTATGGCATTATGACGTTTTACACGTATTTGCTAATTTTGGTGTTTTATTATATTTTTCATTTTAGTATTAATATTCTTTTGTTGTTTATTAACTGACATTACAAGAGAAACAACAGATAAAGAAAATTAAAAAAAAAAACAAAGTAGAAGCAATTTATGATTTTAAATCTTCAGTGTCATCAGTCTCTTTTTTCTTTTGAAACTACAAGAAATGTGACAAATAAATGGTGTTTTGGGTTTGCCGTTGTTTATTTTCTTTGTTCATGTGTTGAAGTGTCTTTGTGGATGTTGGGGACATAGATCGACCCCCTGTGGGTGGATGCTATCTGCCTGTGGTCTTCATCATATTCATTGAGGCCAAAGTAGCATTAACACTGGTATAGGTCTCTTCTTATCATCCAAACCTTCTTCAGGAACAAAGATGACAGTATGACATATAGGTGTCATCAGTCCCTCTTTTTTTAATTTTGTCCATCTCATGCAGCAAAATCTTACTACACTCACGTAACAAATCATTAAATGAAGCTTCATGCAGAACATTACTGAGGATCAAAGAAAAGATGTTTGCTCTCGTTGTATTTTTTGGCATTTTACATTGAGTTGTAAATTTTTTTAGCAACCACTGTGTGTTTTTTTTTTGTGTTTTTTTTGGTGTGATAAACGGAAGGTGGTGAGATGTTTCTATTTGTATAATTTTTTTGACGTGTAGTTTAGGCGGGATGTTATTTTTTATAACAAAAAATGTAATTAACATTTTGGCGTTATACATAGTGGCGTTTCATATTTTTTGGCGTTTTTGTAGCCTGAGAGCTTAAATAAAAACACAGAAAAAAGTACGCAGTGATAAAAATGGCGTTTTGTATTTAGTTGGCGTTTTATTTTTCAATGGCGTTTTATGTGAGGAATGGTTTTTTTTTATTTTTTTACCCTTAATGAAGCGCGTCCACGTAATAAAATTGATGTTATTTACTAAAATGCCACCGCGCCAATCTTGTTCATAGATTGTTTTGATCGGATGATCAATAAGCGTTCTCATACTTTCTATCGTTTTCTCTAAATCCTGACCCTATATATATATAGGAGAAGGATCCGTTAGGAACCACCCTTTTGTTGCGAGAACCGCGAGAACCAGTGTAAACACAAACAGTAATACCTAAAAAAAATCTAAAAACCACCCAAAATTTTTTTTATTACTATTTTTTTTGGAAAAATCGCTATATTTCGTTTATAACAAAAAAATTAAATTTCAAAAAAAAAAATCGAGTCACAGTTATTCATGCACATGTGCATTTGTATCATTTCTTTGACAAATTCCGTAATTCATTACTAATATTAGACAATTGCACTTTCATTTACACTACCACGTGTAATACATTACTTTTTACGTTAACAAAATAAGAAATGCACATGTGCATCTATATATATATCAACATGAAATAAGGTGTGTTGGTACACTACTTTCTCTTTCATCTATCATTCCATCCATAATACACAAACATGCAAATGTGCATTTTTGTCATTTCTTTGACAAATTTCGTAATTCATTACAAATATTAGACAATTGCACTTTCATTTACACTACCATGTGTAATACAATACTTTTTACATTACCAATATTAGAAATGCACATGTGCATCTATTTGTATCAACATGAAATAAGGTGTTTTGGTACACTACTTTGAATACACTGTCCCTTTCATCTATCATACCATCCATAATACACTACCATTACCTCATACCATCCATAATACAATACCATTACCAATATTTTCACTTTATTACATGTATGTAAACACCATTTATACCATCCAATCAACATATTACATCTTAAATTGACAACTATAACCAAACCATCAACCACTAGATATAACTAACCAAAAAACATGTATATGGGCCTACTTCTCCATTCAAAATCACAAACTTTTTGTACCAAAACACGTTATATCATGGTTATACCTAATGATGCACATGTGCATTTTGAATATTGGTAATGTAAAAAGTAGTGTATTATAGATGATATTGTAAATTAAAGTGTAATTGTCTATTCCTGATAACGTATTACCGAATTTGTCGAAGTAATGATACACATGCACATGTGCATGGATATTTGTTACTCGAATTTTTTTTTTTTTGGTAACAAAGTATAACGATTTTTTAAAAAAAAAATATTAAAATTTTTTTTGAGTGCTTTTTTGATTTTTTTTAGATGTTATTTTGTGTTCACATTGGTTCTCGCGGTTCTAGCAATAAGGGTGGTTCTCGCATGAACCTTACCCTATATATATATATATATATAGGGTGAGAGTTGGCAACAAAGTCCATTTTTCCTAAGTGTAAAAAGTCTAGAAGCCCACCATAATGCCAACTATAAAACACACTCAAAAGGCACAAATAACAAAGTGTAGATTACCAAAATGCGATATTTGTAGGTTTTGTGTTGTGTTTTGGATTATAAGGCTTTTATTATTAAATGACTAACATTAATGTGTTTTATGTTGATTATCATGTTGTGTTTTATATTCATAGTTCTACGATAGCGTGTTTGAATTTTTATGAACTGTTAGAGTTTGGATATTGTGTTTTAGTGATTTTAACTCAGTTATCTGTGGGTTTCGAGTGTGTATGGCTGAAATTGTGGTGTTTTAAGACTTTGTAGGAAAAATTGACTTTGTAGCCGAACCCCAACCTATATATATATATATATATATATATATATATATATATGTTTTCACTAGTTAAAAGTTTAATTTTAACAAACACACACACACACACACATATATATATATATATATACATATACATACATAGGGATTGGGTAAAATGAGAACCACCTTGAGTTGTGAGAACCGTAGAAACCAATATTAACCATTGATCTAATGTGTTTTGATGGATGAAATTAAAAGACAATAAAACAGTATAATGATTGTGTTTTAATTAATGACATTTTTTAGTGGGAAAGGGCTAACTGGTCTTTTACTATGGCCATTAATGATTGGTATAATTTTTTATTGTGCTTTAATTAATAAGATTGTTTTTTAATAAAAAATTTATAAACATGAAGTAAAGTTTCAGATAATTTTTTTACGCCCCGGTTTTAAAATTTTTTTCGCCCCGATTTTAAAAAATTTTTACGTCCCGGTTTTAAATTTTTTACGCCCCGGTTTTAAACTCTTTTTACGCCCCGGTTTTAAACTTTTTTTACGCCCTTAAACTTTTTTTACGCCCCGGTTTTAAACTTTTTTTACCCCCGGTTTTTACCTTTTTTAACCCCCCAGTTTTTAACCTTTTTTTACCCCCTAGTTTTTAACTTTTTAGGCCCGGTTTTTAACTGATCCTCATAGACATCAGAATCAACAAACATCAGTATCAAACTCCGACCGACCCAATTTCCCTTACGAAATTTTAAAATCTTAACACACAAAACTCAACCAAAATCATGACTCATAGATGTCTCAGATAAGTTGATGCTTATCATCATCGACTGAAATATAAAAACCAACAACAAAAATCAAGACCATCTGTGGGTCTTGAAATAACAGGGTTTGGCTCAAAGTTTCCAAAAATCATGGCTACAAAGTGGGGTTGCAGGTCAAAAACCTACCCTCCACCATCCTTGCCACGCCATCGTCATCAATTGTCGGAAAAAAATGTTTTCAACTATCACTGCAAAGAAAAAATGTTTTCAACTATTACCGCATATGAAGAAAAGTTCAAATTGCAGTTGGGTCTCCATGTACGGATCTCAACACAACCAACTGAACAGAGCAAATCATAGAAACAACAGTGAGCTTTAGCAACTCAACCCATATCTTTATTTCAACACAACCAACTGAACAGAGCAAATCATAGAAACAACAGTGAGCTTCAGCAAACTCAACCTAAAAAGAACCAAAAACTCCTTGTAAACAAACCCATTTTAAGCAACCAAAGATCAGAACTAGCACTCCAGCAAAAAAACAAACAAACAAAAGATCAATAACAAAAACAAAGAACAAAAAACACAGTTTCAAATAATAAAAACTAAAGAATGGCAATTTACCGATGATATAAAAAATCGGCACCACCGGGACCACCGACACCACCGGGATGAAACAAACAAAAGATCAATAACAACCAAAGATCGGCACCACAGGCACCGCCGGCACCACCGGGATGAAACAAAAATTTAGAAACTCATCGGCACCACCGGCATTACCGACATCACCCACCTCTACCCGCCACCACCACCTAGGGTTCAGGTAAGTGAGCAAAAGAGAATGAAATCTCATTTTTGTGATATGAGAGAGAGAGAAACAAATCTGTTTGTATGAGACAGAGAGAAACCATCGGTGAAAGTCACCACCCAACCCCCAACGACGCCACCACACCATCACCCACCTCTACCCACCAACCCCGAACGCCACCACCAACCCTAATGCCACCACGACCAACACCGTCACCCCTACCTCTGCCCCCACACCAACACTACCAGTCACAAACCACCACCCCCGTTATAGTTTCACCACACCATCACCCACCTCTACCTACCGTCACCACCTAGGGTTCGGTAAGTGAGCAAAAGAGAGAGATCCAAATTTTGTGATATGAGAGAGAGAGAGAGACAGATCTGATTTTAATACCACCACACCTCCGCAAGCAACCACCGCAAACACCATCGCCGTTCACTCTCGTCACCATAACAGATCTGAGGGAGAGAGATCTGATTTCCGGTAAGTGAGCATGGAGAGAAACAGATCTGATTTTCGTGATCTCATACAGAGAGAAACATATATGATATTTGTTTGAGAGAGAAAAAAGTGTCACAACCCCTGACCCCACCCTGGGAGCGGGACTCGTGAATCAGTCAGATGGTACCGATGTTTATTAAATATGCAGCGGAAAATTTTTTCATCAGGATCGTAGTTAGGAAATAATTTCAGAGTTTATATAAACACCAACTTTTAATATTAAATAAATGGGCTAAAACACTCATATTCAATTCAATTGTTTTTATAGGGATACACCCAAATAAATAAAACATAAATTTCTTCTTTTATTCAGGTATTTATAGCCACTTTATTTAAGTCTTCAGTGCTCCATAGCTGGCTTCTATTATCTTTACAGCAAATTACCTGAAACGCATTTTGAAAACATTTTATCAGTAATAAATACTGGCGAGTTCATTCCGTTTTTATAAAACTATATTGTTATACTGTAGCATTAAGGGTTTTTATATTTACCCAAAACTCAATCAGTATTTGTCACATGGTGGCAGTTCCGATGTGACGGTGGTCATATCACTCATTGGCTAACTTTCGTCCAATAGTGCAGTTTATCAAGTAATTATATCTTACTATTATTCAAAAGTATTTTTCACTAGGCGATTTGTCACACCCTGAATTTTACAGAAGCGTATGATGTGTGACTTGTTTAATACCATTGCATTCAATTATAATAAACGAATATATGATCAAAACGATGTTCATCCATTAAATTTAAAGTATTACAACACCATTTATTTAAGCTTTAAACAGCACAACCTTCGACTAAGTTACAAATTAACAAAAGTGGATGACATCTAAACTTGGAATTTACTTCTAGAAACTACACCAGCGCCCAAGATCCAACTTGTTACATGAAATACATGTAATTTTGGAAATATTACTTAAGTATTCTTATTCTTAATTTTGTATTAACTTTTCCGGAATATTTATACGTACGAGAATACGTATTTTTATCGTATTCATTAAGTATTCTTATACTTAATTTTGTATTAACTTTTCTGGAATATTTTCTTTAATAAAAGTTCACCAATATATATTTCCAAAATATATATTTTAAGAAATATTACTTAGAAAAATTATTTATAATTTTTCCCTTGAGCAAGAATATTTGTATTTTCATACAAGAACCAAAAATAATATATTTTCGAGTCTAACTTGGAAAATATATATGTATATATATGTTTATTTTTCTCCAAAATAATATGTTCTGTTTTTGTTTGAGAAAATATATTTCTTCCAAAAATAATATGTCTCCTAATATTTCCAAGAGAATACATATCTTTATTTTCCCAAAAATAATATATTTTCTTTTTGTCAAAAATATGATATAAGTTTTGTAATAATTGTAGAAATCATATTTTTGTTTCCTTTGGTGTCCAAAATATTATTTTCCAAAATATATACATAAATATTATGTCCGGAACATTTTGTAAGTTATATTCCTTTGTTCGGTTTTACCGGTATTTTGAGTATTCATTGTATATTAAATCTTTGGAATTTTGGTAATATTTTGGATTGTAATTTTTGGTATTAAGAGGAGTTATATCATTTCAAGTCCTAAAATAATATAACTAATACGTAAAGTATACAAATAATCACACACATGGTGACTTCGAAATATATATTTCCTAAATACATATTTAGTCACTTTTATTTATAAAAATCCAACCTCCAATATTTATAATTTTTGTAACAAAATTAATGGCAAACTTTATATAAAAACCGTGGTTAAAATTTACTTACAAACACTTGTTTAAAAATATTTTTCTAAGTGTTTAAATTCTACAAAAATTTTGCCATAGTTTCCCCTTAAAAAAAGATGTTTCCATGCTTTCAAAGCATATCATTTTCTTTTAAAGTCATCATCAATCATCAACAACATAAACAAGACTCACCATATGCTTTAAATACGCATTTTACACTTTGACATGAACTTGAAATTTTGTAAAAAGTTGTAGTAACTTAGTATGCTATTTAGTAGGTTAAGTTACCCTTAAAAACATAGTTTATAGTTTATAAAACTCATTCTTGAAGATTTTAGTTCTTCACAACTTGTATGAAGTTTTTCTAAAAATATTTCTTCTTGTATTTTTCTTGTTAACAATATTTTTCTAGCTTTGATTTAACACTTAAAACATGTTTACTTCCTTTAAACACCATGATCATGTTAAATCATGTAGTAAGCTTTAGTTTCTTGAAAATATTATTCTTGAAATCTTTTGTTTTCATGACTTATAACTAGTAGAAATAATCATCATGCACTAAAACAAGTTTATTTTCAAGTGCATGATTTACATAAAGGATGATCATTACAAATTTCTCAAGATCTATCCTTACACTTGCTAGATCATGTGTTTATTCATCATCTAGCAAGCTTCATATGGTGATCTACACCATAAACACAAGAAATCAACAAATAAGCTCAATACATACACTAGAACAACTGGATCTTCATGTTTTAGAGTTTTATGTTAATGTTCATCTATATGTTTCTTGAGATTCTTTAGTTTACCAAGTTACTTCACACTTTAACCATTAAAATTATGAGTAAAAACTAGATCAAAGAAGCTTACTACTAGCACTATGGCTAGAGAAGAACAAATATGAAGATGATGAAGAAATAGAGTGGATAAAAGCTCCTAGATGAGGTCCTTCCACTTCCAAAGCTTCCAAGCCTCCTAAATATGCTTAAGACACCTTGTAGGATGCTTAGATTAAGAAGGAATGGATTGAAAATGAGAGGTTAGAAGAGGGTGTTTGGGCCGTGAGTTTAGGGGAAGAAGAAGAGAGTTTTGGTGTTGGAAGATGATGAGTGATTAGTGTTTTAATCTAGTGGTTTTTATAAAATTCTAGTAGCATATGGAATATTATGTTGGAATATACTCCAACAAAATCTTATAAAATACAAGAAAGAAATCAAGTGTGGGACCCATGTCCCCTAACCGGCCATCAAATCGGGGGGGGGGGGGTAAAGTGTAACATTTAATGGTTAGTTACTTGATTTAGTTGGAAAGTAATGGTGCTAGTTAGGTATTTTATGTATTTGATGTTTTTTAGATGTAATATGATGTTCGGTGACCATAACTAGCTTGGTAATATTAAAATAGTGCTTCAAGTGAAAATTTGGTGTTTCGGGTAGTGTCCGGTTGTTCGGTTGGTTACTGGTTCGTTAAAGTGCTAATTTACGCAGTTTAGTGTGTTTTATGTTACCTTTTATGACAGTTTCGATTCCCGACACTTAGGAAAGCATTCAGGACCAGTAAATCATAATTCTGCATTATATTTAGTTGTTAAAAGCTGAATTTTTGCTGAATTTATTTATTTTCTACAGAATTTTGCAGTTTTAGTGTGGTTCTGGCACTTTCCGGTACCTATGTCATCACTAGGAAGGCAGTTTTGTGATCCCTAATTTCCTACACACTATACTAGTGTAACACTTGGTCCTAGGGCTTATTTTGTGTCTTAACATCATGTCTGTCTAAGTACTGAACTCCCGTCAGTACCTCTAGTTTATCTGACAACTGTGCTAACTTTGCTCTATGCATTCATAGATCTATATTGGGTTGCATGCAGTAATGATAAAAGTCTTGCAACATGAAATGCCATTGTATGTATATAACAGAAACCAGAAGTTTATTCGTCTTGTAAACTAGATCATGCACAGTCATTAAGGCACATATTACTATTTAATTATTGTACGGAATGCATGGAAAAGTGCCAGTTGTCACACGAACTTTAATATCAATGTGCTTGGTTTTTTAGTGGAAGACAGGATGTTTCACAATTTGCACCAGAATTAGATTGGTCAGTAGGAAAGAGTTGAGGATATTTGAGCTTCATTTGGTCCTCACGCTCCCACGTGAACTCCGGTCCACGTCTTGAGTTCTAACGAACCCTCACGATCGGAATTTGACTATGCTTGCGAACCTTGACTTCCCGATCCATGATTTCGATAGGTTCTTCGACAAACTGCAACTTATCGTCAATCTTGAGCTCTTGAAACGGCACAACCAGTGTTTCATCAGACAAACACTTCTTCAGTTGCGAAACATGAAAGACATCGTGGACGTTACCCAACTCAGCAGGTAACTCGAGCTTATAAGCCACTTTACCGATTCGCTCCTGAATTTTAAATGGCCCAACATAACGCGGATTAAGCTTGCCGCGCTTCCCAAAGCGTACAACACCCTTCCACGGTGAAACTTTCAACATAACACGATCGCCTACAGCGAACTCCAACGGTTTCCTACGCTTGTCAGCATAGCTTTTCTGACGGTCACGCGCTGCCGCCATACGGTTTCTGATCTGGACAATCTTTTCTGAAGTTTCAAGTGCAAGTTCAGGACCGGTGATCTGGCTGTCACCTACCTCAACCCAGCAAAGAGGAGAATGACATTTCCGCCCATACAATGCTTCGAACGGAGCTGCCTGAATACTGGTATGGTAGCTGTTGTTGTACGAGAACTCTATCAACGGCAAACGTTTCTCCCATCCCTTTCCAAAATCGATCACACGTGCTCGCAACATGTCTTTAAGTGTCTGGATGGTTCGCTCGCTCTGACCATCCGTCTGTGGGTGATAAGCAGTACTCATATCGAGACGTGAACCGAATGACTTATGCATCGACTGCCATAAATCGGATATGAAACGCGGATCTCGATCTGAGATAATGGTGGTTGGCACCCCGTGCCTAGAAACCACTTCTCTGAGATAAATGGTTGCAAGTTGTGAGAACTTATCCGTTTCCGTGATTGCTAGAAAATGTGCTGACTTCGTGAGACGGTCAACGATCACCTAAATGGTATCGTTTCCGCCTTGAGTTCTTGGCAAACCAGTGACGAAATCCATAGCTATCTGCTCCCATTTCCACATGGGTATCTCTGGTTGTTGAAGCAGGCCTGAGGGTTTCTGGTACTCTACTTTGACTTTAGCACAAGTCAAACACTTACTCACATATGTAGCGATATGAGCTTTCATCTTCGGCCACCAATACATGACTTTGAGATCCTGATACATTTTATCTGAACCCCGGTGAACAGAATATAGAGACTTGTGTGCTTCCTCCATCACAAGCTCTCTAAGATTACCATACAAAGGAACCCATACCCGTTCCATAAAATAATGAGTGCCGTCAGATCTCTCCACAAGCCGTTTTTCCATGCCCCACAAATATCCAGCCTTAAGGTTTTCCTCATTCAATGCTTCGATCTGAGCGGAACGAATCTGATCAGGTAAGTTAGAGTGGATAGTGAGCTGCAGAGCACGAACACGCTTAGGCTTCGTCTCTTTTCGACTAAGGGCATAAGCTACGACGTTAGCTTTACCTGGGTGATACTTGATGGCACAGTCGTAATCGTTCAAAATCTCTACCCAACATCGTTGCCGCATGTTCAACTCTTTCTGATCGAAAATATGTTGAAGGCTTCTGTGATCGGTATAGATAGTGCATTTGGTACCGTACAGATAATGCCTCCAAATCCTTAGCGTGAAAATCACGGCCACTAACTAAAAGTCGTGAGTCGTGTAGTTCTTCTCATGAACCTTCAACTGTCAAGAAGCGTAAGCTATTACCTTCTCGCGTTGCATCACCACGCAACCGAGACGCTGAATAGAAGCATCACAATAAACTACAAAATCCTCGGTGCCTTCAGGTAGAGACAAGATCGGTGCGCTGTAGAGTTCTGTTTCAAGAGTTGGAAAGAGTCTTCCTGCTTCGTTCCCCAAGAGTATACAACACCCTTCTGTGTCAATGAGGTAAGAGGTTGAGCGATCCTTGAGAAATCCTTAATAAACCGATGATAGTACCCAGTGAGGCCAAGAAATTGTCGCACCTCTGAAGGATTCTTCGGTGCCGCCCAATTTCTAATAGCATCAATCTTAGCAGGATCCACGTGTATCCCCATTTCGTTAACAATGTGACCAAGAAAGTGTACTTCCCGAATCCAGAAATCACACTTAGAGAACTTCGCGTAGAGTTGCTCCTTCCGCAGGAGCTCTAAGATAAGACGTAAATGTCACTCGTGGTCTTCCTTGCTCTTGGAGTAGAACAAGATGTCGTCGATGAACACAATAACAAAATCGTCAAGATACGGTTTGCACATGCGGTTCATGAGATCCATGAAAACCGCTGGTGCATTAGTCAACCCAAATGGCATAACCAAAAACTCACAGTGGCCATACCGCATTCGAAAAGCCGTTCTGGGAACATCCTCCTCTCGGACTCGCACCTGATGATAGCCCGATCTTAAGTCGATCTTTGAATAAAAAATGACTCTTGCAACTGGTCAAACAGATCGTCGATAGGTGGTAAAGGATAACGGTTCTTGACGGTCACCTTGTTGAGTTCACGATAATCTATACACATTCGAAAGGTCCCATTGTTCTTCTTCCCAAACAGAACTGGGGCTCCCCAAGGCGAAGAACTGGGTCGGATAAAACCTCTCTCCAACAGCTCTTGGAGTTGATTTGACAACTCCTGCAACTCTCCTGGCGCAAGACGGTAAGGAGCACGAGCAATCGGGGCTGCTCCTGGCGTGAGGTCAATCTAAAATTCCACCTGACGATGTGGAGGTAAACCATGAAGCTCTTCAGGAAACACATCAGGAAACTCACGAACAACTGGAAGGTCTTCGATCCTTCTCTCATCAGGTTGAGAATCAGTAACAAGAGCTAAAATAGCAGGGTAGCCCTTACGCAGACACTTCTAAGCCTACATAGCTGATATGATGCCAACCATTGCACCACTACAATGACCTTGAACCGACAAAGATTCTCCACTAGGGAGAGGGATACGCATGATTTTCTCTTTACAGAGAATTTCCGCCTGATGCTTAGACAACCAATCCATGCCAACGACCACATCAAAACTTCCAAGAGTAACGGGGAGTAGGTCAATGTCGAACACTTGACCCATAATATCGAGTTTACACCCAACAAGGATATGTGAAGCTTCAATCGATTTACCATCAGCTAGTTCTACTACATGTTTGTGTACAAGAGGTATAGGACTCAACCCTAACTGGCGACTGAACCCCAAAGATACATAACTCCAATATGCACCAGAGTCGAATAAAACAGAAGCAAATAGATTGTTCACTGAAAACGTACCAGTCACCACGTTGCCATCATTCCTAGCTTCCCCAACACCAATAGTAAATACTCTCCCACGTGCACCGTTCCCACCATTGTTCCCATTGTTGTTATTCCCAGTGTTGTTGTTATTATTCCCCGAATTCTGATTCAACTTAGGACAATCCCGCCTAAAATGACCCTCGTCACCACACTGAAAACAACCCTTGCGATTACCCTGATTCTGCTGAGGTTGCTGCCTATCCTGCTGCTGTGACTGCTGTTGCTGTGGGGGTTGTTGCTGCTGCTATCTTGGGAGTGGAGCCCTGCAATCTCTAGCCATATGACCCACTTTGTTGTACCTGTGACAGACTCAGTTACAAGGCCCACGATGATGAAAGTTGCACTTGTTACACTTTGGCTGCTTCCCCGCGTAAGAACCCTGTTTCAAATTGCTGCTCTGATTCTGATTAACAGAAGATGACTGACTGAAACTGAGATTGCTACCGGTGTCTTGTTTCTTCTGTGACTGTATCGAATTGGACGCCTTGTCCACATCATTCCATTTGCGCTTGCTGTCAGTAGCAGGAGTAGTAGCTGTAGCAGTAGTAGCAGCCGTAGAAGAAACACGTGGTGGTAGCGAGCCACGCTCCACCTCCTGATCCGTGATCTTGTGGGCTAGACGTATGATTCGAGGCAGGTTGTCAAGATTTGCAGCAGTGACCAACCTCTTGACTGACGGTGCTAACCCCTTGATGTACAATTCGATTCTTCGGGGTGGTGGTCGTGATAAGTTAGGACACATATTCGCGAGCTCATGTGACCTTTTTGTATACGCTTCAATTTCAGACCCTTCCATCTTCAAATTGTAGTACTCGTTCTCAAGCTTCTGAATCTCATCTCGAGGAAAATACTCCTCTCGCATCAACTCCTTGAAATCATCCCAAGTAGTTGAATTAGCCATCTCGATGCCCAACATTTGCACCTGGGCATTCCACCAAGTTAAGGCACCATCCTCCAATGTGCCTGTGGAATACTTCACCCGGCCCCCCACGGGACAGTTACACATAGCAAAGACCGATTCTTCCTTCTCAAACCAACGTAGGAGTCCCACAGCTCCTTCAGTCCCACTGAACGTCTGTGGCTTACAATCCATGAACGTCTTAAACGTGCAAACAGGCGGATGGTTTTGATTCGCAGGTTAACCTAAGAAAAAAAATGAAAGAGAGTACAACACACGGTTAAAATTTGGGTACGCAACACAGGGATAAGGAATATTTGGCACATATCATACCAGCCTGATAAGCCGCTAGGGCTTCAGCCACACGGGTGTTGATCAGATCGGTTAACTTGGCCTGAATCATAGCAATGTTGCCACGTCCACCGCCGCGGCCTCCACCACGTCCACTCATGATTCTATAAAAGAAAAGGGAAAGGTTAAAATTCGAGTTTGAGTAGGAGTCAAACATTGTTTTGACTTCCACAGACTACCGAGTTCTATTATTACGTCAAGCAACAGAACGGAACCCCTTTCACACTTGTCAAGTTTCACTGGGACTCACATGCACCCCACATTATTATTATTATGTGTGCACCCATAATAATAATCCAATTTGCATGTTTATCTCAGCTCCTCCCAACTTGTGCTAAAAAGGTTCCTCAAATTCGAGTAATAGGACAAATGACACCATAACATAGGTTATGAAAGTTCAAGTAAGTGTCACACTATCAAAACACATAACATAGGTTGGTAACGTAGGGACTCATACTGAAGTGCCAAGTGTGCATTCACGTGTAATGTCATTCATAAGTGTACACTAGATATACTATGCAATAGTAAACGAGAGACGAACCTTGCAATCTGGAGCTGAGTGTCATGGTCGATTTTGAAACTGTTCGGTTATAGTCTGGTTACATAAAAACGTTTTAAAACCAAGTTCACTATAACTAGTGGCTCTGATACCAAACTGTCACACCCCTAAAATACCACCTACGAAAACCCCGCTAGGCGTGTGACGTACCAAGAACGAGCCACTAATCGTGTTGAACTCACAACAAGTTTTCAAATGAATTTGCCAATTATAAATAAAATGTACCACAATAAGTTTAATAAAAATCCAACAAGTTCAGCGGAAGCATTAAGTAAATCATAGTTTAAATGTTTCAAAGCAAATGTGTAAAATCAATAATCTCATCATGTGTATCCAATCAGTTTGACCCATGACCACTCTAGACAGCAAGTTCCAAATCCAAGAAATCTATTGACCTGCGAGCATGCAACAAGTGTATCAGACAAAGCTGGCGAGTTCATAGTTTTGTGAAAACGTTAGTTACCAAGTGTTTAGTTCATAGTTAATAATGTTGATAATAACTCAAGTACCGTATAAGATGGCTACCATATTGTTTTGCCCCTACCCACTGCCCCCTATCTAAGCAATGGTCATGATTTCAGGTCATTAGTTCACGCCCGTCCTCTCAGGTATGGTGTGAGGTTGCCCATCCTAATAGCGCTATCAACTAATACCCCGTTACCTCTCAGGTAACTATTCGGTATAAGATGGGACTTAAAATGATAGGAAGAGTGTATTATCTAACATTCTTGTTTTACCCAAAAGATTTATCCCTCTCAGGGATACCCATTTGACTGTCCTACCCACCGGGACGCATGCTCAAGAGAAATGAACTCACCTTTGGTTTGCTCGGTATGTTCTGTTAATTTACCCGTTCCAAGTTGGTCAACCAAGCCATACCGTGGTTACCAAAAATAATTAGCTTGTATGCACGTAAGTCATGTAATCCACAAATCACGACACACATATCGTTATGCACATAACATCATACAAATCGTAACAAGAAATCACGTATCACACTAATTGTAGCATTCATTGAGCAATCAGTTTTGTATCCACTTATCGGCTTTCATCACATGTGCATGTATCATAACATCACTTAGCAGAACCATTCTTGCATTCGACAGATTGTAACACAAACATTCATTATCTAAAACACTGTAATCATTCAAACCACAAACATTAACATATCACCACCTTACACACAAGATATTACTTTACAACCCATAACGACACTTCTCGTTGCGGTGCGGCCCAGTTGATTCCAGGCCCACAAAGGTGTGTGACCCGGCCCCCGGTGTGCGAGCAGCTGGTGACACGACACCAAAATAAAGGGTGTGGCCCAGAACCTATGGTCCGCTACCAGGCATGCGGCCCACTCGGTATGGCTAAATTAAGTGTGCGGTTGCACAAAAATAATCGGCCCATGTGCAGTGTGTGTGTGACTGGGCTTAAGTGTGCAGTCCATCAAGGGTGTTCGGCCATGCTCTTAGTGTGCAACAAAATTCATTTATTCAATATCATCAATTTCGAATGATCAGTTACTTGTTTTCCAGAATTTATGCAACACTAATCACCGTTACATCATTGACAAAATCACTCTAAACAACTCCGATACACACCATGAACATATCCAGATTGCAATGACAATTTATCATTAAAACTTACCAAATCATCATCATCATAATAATAATCAATATGTTCATGATTTTAATCATAACCCGAGACTATAACACATTCGTTACCAGAACTATGTAAACTAATATGTCGGTTTCAATAAGTCCCAACTATAATACAATCCTAGTCTTTCTGATTCAGCCACACACAATCACATTCGCACATGTTATTCATCACAAGATGTCCATGAACAGATCCTTGATCACAAATTATATCCTAATCCATCCTAACAGTTTATCTATGATACGTGGTTCATCAAGGTTTCCACTAACATGCCAACTACAGATCATGCAAGAATACACATACCACACAATTTTTACGTACCGAGTTTTATACAAGAACACAAAAGTAAAACACTTACCAAACGTAGGGTGAATCAGCGACGTTTAGAATGATGGGGCTTCGAATGCGATTAGAGGGGTAGCTAGGGTTTGCTATATGTGAATGCAAAATTATGAAGACCACATGCAATTCTTTGTGTGTGTGTGTGCGTGTAAATACAATTTCAGCAATGGCCGGCCCAACTTCTAAGCTTCATTTGGGGTTTACAAGACCCATGCATAAGTGTGATATAATTAAATGTGCATGTGTGCTCGGGTTGGGCTCCGAGTATGTGGGCCGAGGATAATACGGGAGGAGTGTGGCCTCAGGCCCAAGTGTGTGTGGCCCAACCACATGTGCGGCCCGTGCAGAAAACCTAACAACACGCTCAATCATGCCAATTCACGTTTACGTTTAACAATTTATCATAGCAGGGATGTTTAACAAGTTTATCATAGTGGGGATGTGAATGAGAAACAATGAGAAATCAGAATTATGCGACTAACCTTGAAAGTTCGGTTTATCACACAACAAGTTTCCATACTCCTAGCTTCTCAAACTGGTTCAGTTCTTCATGCATAGCATCCACCCAGCCTGGTTCCTCCAAAGCTACATCAATAGTTTTAGGTTCTATTTGAGAGATGTTGCAAGAGTATAAACATGTATTGATGGTCCCTGATTGGCTCTTGGTTAAAATTCCTGCATCTACAGGACCGATCACGTTCTCTATTGGATGATTTCGTTGGAAACTTGTAGGAATTGCCATTTCAGGTATGGTCTCGCCTTCAGTGGAAGCATTTAAGTTATCATCAATGGTGTTGCTCGACTCCCCCTCATTTGGTGCTACAGTATTGTGAACCACATGAGTAGTAACTGTACGGTCTTCAAGAATGGGGTCAGGAAATAGTGCAGATCCTGAACCACTAGATGCAACTCCATCTGATGATGCACCTTCATGTGATTGATGGGATGTTTGTTGAGGCGTAGGGTTCTGCGTAAATACCATTCCTGGTGGGTCAATGGTGTGATTTCTTGAGCTCCCTTCAGCCTGTTCTTCTTCTTCAGTATCACCAATTGACAGTGGTTGTTTTGTAGTAGACAAACCGGCATCTGTAGGAACACTCGACAAAATGTTAAACGATTTAAACAATTCAGCATAATCATATAACCAATCTGGTCCAACTCTAGCGTCCGTAGTATTTTCCTCGAGCCATTCAATATTGCACGACTCGATGACCTTTTTAGTTACTTTGTCGTACACTCTATAGGCTGAACCTTTAGCGTATCCAACAAAGAAACACTCGTCCCCTTTGACTTCAAACTTTCCATTCGCGCCCATAAGTAATAAAACACATGGACATCCAAAGATACGAAAGTGTGAAACCGAAGGTTTACGTCCTTCCAGAATCTCATAAGGAGTTTTCATGTGACGTTTGTTTACCAAAGCATGTTTCTGGACGTAACAAGTCGTGCTAACTTCCTCAGCCCAAAAGAAACTAGGAAGCTTAGAGTCGGCCAACATAGTACGTGCAACCTCTATAAGAGTACGATTTCTTCTCTCAGCCACTCCATTCTGTTGTGGAGTTCGTGGTGCACTGTACTGTCGATCTATTCCCTTTTCAGCACAGAATGTATCCATGGTGATATTCTTGAATTCTGTCCCATTGTCTGATCGAATATCCTTCACTCTTGTACTAGCTTGATTTTCAGCCAGAGTAATGAATTGTTTGACTAAACCCGCAGTCTCATTCTTGTGCTTAGAAAGTACACCCAGGTGTAACTTGAGTAATCATCAACTATCACGAGACAACTTTGGTTGAGTGTGTAGACGTGGGTTTATGAGGCTTCCGATGTGCTTTTCCCTTTGCACAAGCAACACATTTTTCAACCGACATAAAATCTTTGATTGGTAGATCACGGACCAGTTGACCTTTGGCAAGTCGATTCAAGTTCTTCATGTTCACGTGCCCAAGGCGACGGTGCCACAGTAGACCATCGTGTTCTGAAATCTTCGAGAACCGGCAAGTAACTTCTTCACACGGTTTCTTGTTCATATCGATGACATAAGCATTTCCTCGTCTGTCAGCTGTCATTAAAAACTAATCTTCAGGAATCACAATCCCTGGTTTCAATACATAGCATCCCTTCTTTCTAAAGTGAACTGAATTTCCTCGATCACAAATCTGTGAAATGCTCAACAGATTGTGTTTCAGTTCTAGGACATAATTCACATTTTTGAAGCTTAAAACGTCGTTTCTCACTATTCCTTTCAACGTGATTCTTCCTATTTCTCCTCCAGCAAAAGAGACATATCCACCGTCAAATTCTTTTACATTGACCAGTTGGGACAAGTCTCCCGTCATGTGCCTGGACTAGCCACTATCCATGTACCAAAGTCGCACGGTAGTCCTCCATAGCTGTTCCTGCACGATTAGCGGGATCAGTTAGATTTAGGAACCCATCCCATAGTGGATCCGGGTTTTCCCTATGCATCAATGTATGTCACCCTCTGCCAAACTAAATTGTCTTTGTTCAGAAAATTTGAAGGATCTTTTATGGCAGATACTTGATGAAATGTATTAGATTGTGCAGCCTTAGCTTTGGGTTTCCAATGTTTTTTTGACCATTGAGAATTGTAGTTACCAAAAGCTTTATGTTGATTTCTTCAAAAATTATTTTGTTGGTTTTGATTTCTACGTTTGGCTGCATTCCAATCTTCATCAGAGGGTTTAGCCTTGCGATAGTTCTTCTTCATTGCCTTAGACTTTAAAGTCGTCACTGACTCTGAACAACGAGATCGGTTAGACTTGACCTTCTGATTCTGTACAATCTTCTTCTTAGACTGTACGCTTGGGAGTTGAACACAGTTTCTGGCGATGTGTCCAGCAATACCCCAATTGAAACATGTTTTTCGTTTCAATGTGTGGAAATTTTGATGCTTTGTTACGGATGCGGATCTATTTGGTTTTGAAGTATGAGCCTGTTTTGTTTTTCTTGTTTGTTTTGCTTGTGCCAGTTCTGAGCATTTTGGTCCCTGCTGATCAGAAGAGGCACAAGCATGAGATGTAGAGGGATGATGAGATTCAATCCTTCTCGCTTTTATCTTGATCATTTTGAAAAACCGCTGTTTCAGTTTCATCACCTTTTTCAGAAACATTTTGCGGTGAGTGTTCATTTATTTCAACTTCTTTAAAAAATTCCGATTCAGTTTTAATTTTGGAACAAATTGAAATATCAACAACACATGTTTCGTCAACACATGTATCATGTGAATTGACTTGAGATTTGCTTTCAGGTACGGTTTCCAATGGGGTCCCACTAGATTCAACATTAGGGACGTCCACTGAGACCGATTCAGAAGAATAATCAGGACATTCTTGATTTTCTTGAGAAAAAGTTTCAGTGGTTTCACTGAATGTAGTTTCAGTGGTTTCACTGAATGTATCCTGAGGGACCTCACTTGTCACACTAAAATCAGCTGTAGAGTTAGAAATATGACAATCATAGTCATTTACTTAAAAACATCCATCATCAGACTTATTGTTTAAAGATTCAACACAATCATCAACAGTTTTGCCCACAACCTCAGGCTCACTACACAACACATAAGCACAAAACGAATTAAACAAATTTTTTCCAAACACATCATCAGAATCAGTTTGATCAAAAGAATTTTCAGAAAGATCATAATTAAAAACTTGTTCATTCCTAAGTACATCTCCACACTTTACTTCAGGTACTTCATCTGCACATGAAGACGAAGCATTAGGATCAATTGTACCCTTAAAGACAAAGTTGATTGGAGGAATCGCCCGTTTTTCAACAGGTCTGCCGTTGATTGATGACTTATTGTTTTTAGGACCATAAGTCATCTTGCTTTCATTCATCAATTCCTCCTCAGTCATAGGTAAATATGTGTAATTATCATTATAAGGAGGAGGAGCTTGATTGAAACCCAACCCACACCCTTTCTTTTTCTTGTATGCAAGTTGTTGATCACACAAATTTTTAACTAGCTTGCTGGAAGACTCATATTTCTTAATGTTAAGTTCATTAATTTGATATCTATCCCTGATATCTTCCAGTTCTTTAATTAAAATGCATACTTTCTCTTGAGCTTCCAAGAAATGGGCTGTTTTTACACATACATCATCCTTCAGTTTGATGATGTCTTTTCGCTGAGCTTCAATTTTCTCTTTATAAAGTTTTTCATTTTTTGATAAAGTAAAATTTTTATTTTTTATATCTTGATAATCTGGTATTAGCTCAGCATTGTGTATTCTATATGCCTCAACCCTTTCTCGACACCCAGGAGTGCAAAAGACAGAAAATACCTCTACTTTGGTGAGACCATGAACTGGATGTGACACCAATGTCACTGTGACCATCAAAAAAATACCAAATCAATGAAATATTGTGTTTCATACTTGGGATTTGTAAAAATATGTGTATCGTTTGCACATATCAATTTTTGTTCGATTTCGAGCTTTAAATCGCTTTCTAGAAGGTTATACGCGATCTGATGCATAAATATAACCAGTTTAACGCAACAAACACTCCGGAATAGTGACATAGGCTTAACATACCTTAAATAACCTTTACATAACTTAGAAATAAGTTTTGGAGGGTTTGGTATGCCGAACTCAAGTTTATTCGCTTACAGGGACTAATTTTGACAAACTGCGAAAGTATGCCGATTCGTATTGTAACGAACATTCCGGAATATGATGATAAGTTAAATATGCCCTAAATATCCTTTACGAATCTTAGAAATAGGCTTTGAGCTGTTTGGTGCGCAAAAATACACTTTCTTGATCAATAGGGACTAAAAGCGTCAAAAAGTGCATAAGTTTGCATTTTCGCGCATATCTTACGTTCTGAATATATCCAGACACCCAAAAATTTATGAAATCATTAAAATATTTTATTTTAGTGATTGGCATGATAAAATTCCATTCGTCGCATAATTTGGATCGTTTTTCGCGTCCGTACGTATTTCGTCGTAATTAACCGAACAACGCGACTGTACGACCAAACGAACCGGCAACCGAGATGTTTTTGAGAATGTTTCAAGTTCCCTATACTTTAACTTCATTTTAGAGCCTTGAAATGAGGTTAACGGGGCTTAAACGTGTTAAAAATGCATTAAAATGCAAGTTTTACAAGTTCAGGGACCTAAACTGACAATCTGCAATAGATGGCTAGGCGGGGCGTGTAGCCCAAGGCATATCCTTACGCGGCCTGCGACAACATGCCAGATCAGAAACCAGTTTTTGTTCCAGCAGCTTGTTTTCTGGGTTTTGAACATGGTTTTTAACAAACCATTAACTGGTTTTAAGGTCCCATAGTATCTTAAATCAGTGGGTGCAAGTGTATGGTCATGATCGAAGCTCGGTTTACGAGGAATGATCCTAACGGTTGTGGATTTCCTATAAATACCCAACCCCATTTACTTCCAAGCTCACAAATCTGCTTGAATTACTCTAAGTTGGAGTTCAAGGACTTCATACCTGAGTAGTTTGATCAAGATTTCCTTGCTTGGACCCTTTGTAAGTATTCTTTCGTGCTTTTATGCGTTTTTAAGCGTAAAAGTCAAACAGTGTTTGACTTTCTTCTTTGACCAGTCTTTGGTCAACACGAAGTTCGTTTGAACTTCGCAACGTGAGCGTAATCACGATGGTTATAGTCCCGTGTGACTATACCTACTGATTACCACGTTGATTAGGTGTAGTGACGAGTCATAGTTTCGGTCGAAATCCGCGTTTATGCATATTTTGCAACCAAACTATTCTTGGGTATCAAGACCCTTGTTTTGATATCAAACTTGCTTTTAAACTTCGTTAAACATGTTTTAACATGTTTAACTTGTCACTCTTAGATTAGAGCTTATATAGGGTCGTAAGATAAGCGGTCTAAACAACCGCTTAGACTTTCGAACCCGACCCGTTTGGTCGATCATTTGGATCCGACCAAGCATATATTGTGACCATAGTTGTATAGGGAATAACCTTCCGAGGTTATACCTTATGGTCACTTCGTTTAGTTAGTTGTATGATAGGTAGTTTATATGCCTTAGGTAAATGACCAAAATGCCCTTTTCATGCATAATTGGTATTTAAGCATATGTAACTTAAACTTTTGTCACTTAACTGATTATACAATATATTTAAACATGTTTAGGCATATAATACTTCTCATAGGACTAGTTAGGCGTTCCGAACGCGTTTTACGCGAACGACGCGTTAAAGTAGCGTAAGCTACCTAAACGAGTCGTAATGGGTCGTAAGCACTTAGGATAGGTTTCGATTTAGTATGTAGGTTTTGTTAAACCATATCATATGAGTTTCAATACTCATTTGGTTTACGAAACCTCATCCTATCCGACCTTCCGATTTAGGTCCGGTTTATTAACATAGATACCTATATTAGGTGCCGTTTGATTTCGTGATCCCTCTAGCTTTGCTTGGTTGTTATTAATTACTTCTAAGCATCCTCAAGTGAGTACATAGTCCCCTCTTTTACTGTTTTCAACTATTTTTGAGTGAAACACATGTGCCTACTTGTTACTTTCATGCTTTTCATGATTTCATAACTCATACTTGCTATGTTCATTACTACACGTATAGTACATGCTTTCATTATGTTTTGCTATGTATGTTCACTTAGCATGCTAGCACATTGATTTTCATAATTACATTTTGTTGCATATGTTCATCCAGCATATGGACACATTTTTTTACATTTTGAACCGTTTGTAACTGTTTGATTTATGTGAACCATTTGTAACCGTTTGATTTATGTGAACCGTTTGTAACCGTTTGATTTATGTGAACCGTTTGTAACTGTTTGATTTATGTGAACCGTTTGAAACTGTTTGAACCGTTGTGTTAGGGAAGTGATTAGGTAACGGGGTGGGTGTAATGTGTTAACAGCATGGTGGATACGCCGCTGGTACTTCCTATATATAAGTGCTTTTAACACATTATATATCGTTTCGTTATGTAGATCACTTGGGCAAATGTTATCAAAACAAAGTTATATTACAAGGTTTTTCTAACAATATAAACTATTCGAGTTTTATTACAAAAACTATTTTTGACTAGGTCTACATAAACAAATGTTTTGGAGTTAAGATTCATGGCATCGAGGTTTTATAAATTATAACAAATTTGTTTTAACTTGGTTATTTCAATTCACAATATAAACATTTTACAAAACTAAGTTTTCTAATGTCGAATAACAAAGTTGTTTGAGTTATTTCAAAAGGTAAAATGATCCATGAACCTGACACTCACATAAAACCTATGTACTCGCCGGCATTTTTTTGCTGACGTATTTTCACGTGTGTTTCAGGTACCATAGTTGATGATGTTTGATGATGATATTGGTGTATGCTCACATAGGAATGGACGAGTCCTTAGTGACTTAATAACAATGAAAGTCTGTTTGTTAATGTTTTGTTTCAAATTCCAATGCAATGTAATACATTTAATTCAATAAAACAGAACTTCATTCCATGAGTTATGAAACAATGATTCTGTTATGACACTCCCCGACGTTTCCGCCATGGTTTGTTGTTTTAACGCTGTCGGGGTGTGAGGGAAAAGTTGGTATCAGAGCTCATGGTTATAGGGAATTAGGTTATTAGCAATGCTTTGACCTAGACTATAACCTTCCTAGGACCCCAACACAAGATTCTTGTGTTTAGATCTTAAAACAATACCGTCACTTATCCCAAGGTGACAACCACAACAAGAACACAAATTTCAAATCTGCTTTGAAAACCAATCATCTGTTCTAGGATGATTTATTATAAGGTTTTAAACCTTCAAAGCTTCCGAATCTGTCACACCCGCTCGTAGCGGAAGCGCGAGGTGTGATTTGATTGGTTCTCATTGCATAACAATATAAGTGAACATATTAAATGAATAAAAACAAGCTCCAATGCCATTGTCATAATCATTTCAAAAGAACGCAACATAAGTTAAATGTATTGGTTACAAACCATCAAATGAAAATAAGTTGTCATTGTTTTATACAACAACATGTAAGTCTTAAAATGTCAAGGCTTTGACCACTATATCACCGCAAAGAGGCGGTATATAACGGGCAAGCCCTTCAAACGGTGGCATGGAGTCTTGATACTTGCTTTCCTTGACTAAAATGTCTGCATGGTCCACTAATTTCCTGAAATACATGTTAAGTTTGAAAACATCAACAAAAATTGGCGAGTTCATGCAGTTTAGTTGTATGAGATGTATCTGTAAAATGTGAGTTGTATAAAATGTATATGTAAAATGTGAGTTGTATAAAATGTATCCATAAAATGTGAGTTGTATAAAATGTTTCCATAAAATGTGAGTTGTATAAAATGTATCTGTATGTAATGATGTAGTATGTAAAGCGTCAATGAAATCATTGATCATTAATGTTTCACGAGGACATTAATATGTGTGACGAATTAGGAAGCAATCCAAACCTAGACGATTTCGTGTCGAATACTATCGACTGGGACACAAACGCACTTTTCTATATGGGTCCACGACCAAGAGTGGGGCTCGCCAAAACCCATTAGATCTAACCATCTGTACCTAGGTCCAAACTGGATTAATGGTGCTTAGATGTATAACCCTAATCGCACATGATCTAAGGTGTTTCATTCCATGACTTAACATACAATTGAACATGTATTTTCCCTAATAGTTGTAAAGTTGTAAAGCATTTAAAATGAATAGGGGACATGAACTCACAGAATTGCGTCCGTGAATAGTAGATAACTGTGATCTCATGTGCGGTCGTCCTGAATAGTGTCACGACCTACAATTGTTCTATATTTGTTAGACGCTTCGGTCTTTGTAATGACTTGAGTACATGTCTTTTATCTTGAATATGTGTTAAGACTTGTATGTCTTTGTTATTCATTGAATTGTGTCTTAGATGTATTAACTGATAATTGTTGAGCGTATATATTTCGCCATATATGTATGTTCTTGTATCTCGTGAGTTGTATCGTAGTTGTATAAATGTGTGTTCACCAAGTGTTAGGTGATGTGAAAGCGCATATCGTTGCACGTATAGGAGTACGTATGTCCGCATGTTTGTTATATGTGATCTTGTATTCTTAGAATATATATACTTATATATTCTAAGATATGTTTCATAAAAATATATATGTTATACTTGGTAAAAGGTATAGGAAATATCTTAAAAATAATCTATTTTTAAGAATAGTTCTAAAAATATATTTTTAGTCTTTCACTAAAACAATATATTTTAGATGGTAAGAAATATATATGTATGTTTATATATTTCAAAAACAAAACCTTTTTAATATAAACCATAAGTAACATATTTTGTATATTGTAGAAAATATATGGTTACTTATTCGGTTTAGAAAATGTAGTTTAACAAGTCGTCGATATATTGTGTATTATAGTCCGAAATACTTATATAGTCTGTATAGTTGTCCGTAAGTCCGATCTGTCCATAAGTTGTGTCCGAAGGCTCAGATCGTCCGTAAGTTGTTTTTAAGGTGTATTTATATGTAGTCTTGTGTTTATTTGTACCATTGTATTCAAGTTCTTAGTTATTACACATATAACTAATACAAACAAATAACACATAGCACATAAGTTGTTAAGATAACTAAATATATATTTTCTCAAAAATATATATTTATAACTTGTTTTGCTTTTATAAAAACTATTCTTTAAAATATTTTTAATCTAATAAAGATTTTGTCAAAAATGATAGTTTTAATAACTCATGATTTTTAAGAAAAATGGCCATATTTCCTTTGAAATATATACTTTGCCATGTTTATATAAAACATATCTTTTTCTTATAAAATCACCAATAATCTTCTCATATTTTTCTTAACAAAAACATATGAGATTTATATCAAAATCTTAACAAAATGAAATCAATAACATGTAGGGTTTTGGTATGATCATAACATAAGTTAACTAGTTCAAAATCCATGATTTACTTCTAGTTTTAACAAACTTTTTATAAAAAACCCATCTTGTATGTTTATTTTTTTAACTTTGTAAAAGTATTGTTTTTAGTGAAAAACCTTATATACTTTAACAAAATCAAAGATTTTGATCATCCATCTAAACATTTATGTTTAACAAAACCCTTAAACATTTTATGTACACTTGTTAGATTATGTTTTTAAACATCATCTAACAAGTTATTCATATGTTAATCATCAAAACTAGATCAAATATGCAAGTAACCTCCTTAAATCACAACATAAACACACTTTTATATCAAGATTATTATTTTGCTTCTTTGTATTTTCATATTATTTTGTATGATTATTTAGTTTATTACATGTTCTTTAAACAAATAATACATAAATAAGTATGAAAAAGAGATTTTTGGAAGCTTACTTCTAGCACTAATGGCTAGGGATGATCTTAATGATGATTTATAGATAAGAAAAGTTGTTGATCTTGGGGTTTTGAAAGCTTTTGAATGGATGGAAAGGCTTGCTTCTTTTTGTTGTTGCTTTATATCACCTTTAGTAACTTCAAGCTCCATTTTGATCATCAAAAAGTGTTAAAAAGATGAATGATTTTGGTGGGTGTTCTTGGCTAGGATATGAAGGTTGAGAGAGTTTCTTAACTATGTGAAAAATAAGGTGTAAAGTAAGATGAAGTGTTTAGTGATTATGGATCAAATGTTATAAGTCTTTCACTAACTTCACCAACTTGTCCACTTGGTTAAATAACCTGCAACCATGGTAAAATATCAAGATATTTTATGGGAACAATGGTAAAAAAAATGTGGGTCCCACATGGGTAAGTTGCAACTTGTTTCCTTAGGTAAAAATGTTAGTTTTTGATATGTTATGTTAGGAATACTTGTATGTTCAAGTGTTTAAGTGATTAGAGAGTCTTAAGTGGCCATTACTAGACCATAATGATCCAATTAACACTAGATGGTCATTAAAAAAAAGATCCGATATTGTTCGGATAGTTGTTTCGCTTTGTTTCCGTTAGTTGTTATTTGAACGCTAAGCTTGTGTAACTTGTGTGAATTGATGTAGTTATTGGTTCGGATGATACCTGTGACACCTGTGTCACTTCAACCATCAAACAAATGCCAAACCAATGAAATATTGTATTTCATACTTGGGATTTGTAAAAATGGCCATTAGGTAAAAATGTTAGGCCATTTTTATGCTGACGTACCTATGTTTCAGGCATTTTTATGCTGACGTACCTATTTTTACTAATGTAGCATGTATCAACAATCATTTCAAAGCAGTACCTGAAACATGAGTAAAAATAGGTACGTCAGCATAAAAATGCCTGTGAGATACATAGGTTTTGTGAATATAGGATTCATGACTTATAAGTTTAGAAAAATGTTGTTTAACAAAAGTCAGTCATGATCCTTGTAAATTGTTTTGTTTTATAAATCATTCGAAAAGTGATGATAAAGTAGATGATACGTAAAAGAGTAATGTAAGGTTAAATGAATAACCAAGTAAAAATGAGTTTGTATAAGATAAGTTGTTTGTAAAACAATGTCTTGTGAAAAGTATGTTATTTGTATAAAATGTTATATGACTTAAATTGAAATGATTCAAATAGCGCTACGTTATGTAATACCATACAAACACTTATATATAGGAAGTACCAGCGGCGTATCCACCACGCTTGTATCATATTACACATGCCTCGTTACTTAAGTCACTAACTCAAACCAAACCACCAATATAGAATGTTCATGTTTAAACCAATAGTCCAATGTTATTGTATAACTCAAGTTAAATGTAAACCATGTAATGTGTAAACAAAAGTTATGTATGGTAAGTAAAATGAGATTTTTTAAACCATAAGTAAAAATGTACAAAACAAAGTGTTTGAATAAATCAAAAGTTATGCTTTGTAAAATAATGTAAGGTTAAACGAATAACCTTATAGTAGCATATTAAAAGTATACTTTGGATTTGTAAATAACATATTAAACTATGTTTTTGGTTTCATAAATAACATATCAAAATATGCTTTGGGTTTTATAAATAACATATAAAATATGTTTTGGTTTGTTGATAAAATATATATGTTGGTTCTGTACAATACCACACGTGAGAGTATATCAAACTATACTTTTGGGAGTATATCAAAATATACTTTAAATGTGTGATTTAAGAATTCATTCAGACCTAGTGCATCAAACTACACCTTTGAGACTATAAGGATACCACAAAGGCAATCCCTATTTGGATGGAGAAAAAAATTGGTTTCAGACATTCCATGACAACAGGAATGGGGTGTCTAATCCTATAGCGCTATATCATACTACCAATCGGTCTGGTGAACATAAAATAAGTACAATTCAACATTTTATTTTATGTTCTTTGAGAAATCAGTGTTTAAACCATAGATAGTCATTTAGTTTGTCAAATGATAAGTAATAACATGTATAATCAATTATACTTTGAAATCATGAAAATAACACATAGGTACACATGCTTCACCCCAAAACAGTTTGGAAAACAGTAAAATAGGGGAACTATGTACTCACTTGAGATTGCTTAGTAGTCCTTGAGTAACAACCAAACAATGCTAGAGATCACGGATATCAAACGGCACCTAATATAGGTAACTATGTTAATAAACCGGACCTAAATCGGAGGATTTAGATAGAATGAGGGTTCGTAAACCAAACGAGTATGGAGACTCGTGTCATATGGTTTAACAAAGCCTACATACTAAATGAAACCTAGCCTAAGTGCTTACGACCCATTACGACCCGTTTAGGTAGCTTATGCTACTTTAACGCGTCGTTCGCGTGAAACGCGTTCGGACCGCCTAACTAGTCTTATGACAAGTAGAATATGCCTTAACATGTTTAATATTGTTGATAAATCAGTTTAGAGGTCATAGGTTATGTTACGTATGTTTAAAATGAATTTTGGCATCAAAGGGGTATTTTGGTAATTTACCTACGGCATATAAACTACCTATTATACAACTACTTAAACGAAGCGACCATAAGGTATAACCTCGGAAGGTTATTCCCTATATACTATGGTCACCTAATGTGCTTGGTCGGATCCTAATGATCGACCAAACGGGTCGGGTTCGAAAGTATAAGCGATTGTTTAGATCGCTCACCTTACGACCCTATATAAGCACTAAACTAAAAGTGACGAGCTAAACATGTTAAAACATGCTTAACTAAGTTTAGAAAACAGGTTTGGTATCAAAACAAACGGTTTTGATACCTAAAAGTAGTTTGGTTACAAAACACGCAAGAATGCGCATTTTGGCCGAAACTACGGCTCGTCACTGAGCCTAGATAACGTGGTAATCAGTAGGTATTGTCACTAGAGACTATAACCATCGTGATTACGCTCATGTTATGAAGTTCAAATGAACTTCGCATTGACCATAAACTGGTCAATGCAGAAAGTCAAACAAAGTTTGACTTTCGGACTCGAAAAGCGATAAAAGAACGAAGGAACACTTACAAAGGGTCCCCGCAAGATTGATAACCCAAGTATTCTCAGGTATGAGGTGATGAACACCCCAACTTAGAGAAATCTCAGATTTCAAGTGGGTTTTGAAATGAAGTGGGTTGGGTATTTATAGATTTCGGTTCACCGTTAGGATCGTTTCTTGGAGAAGAGGGAATGATCTCGCCCGTACACTTGTCGGAATGTTGTGGTAACTGATTTTTCCTACCACAAGAGATTAACATGTGGCACTTGGCCTTTGGGGAGTGTTTAAGGGCTGTTAACAGCTGGAAAAATGACCTTTACTGATTCTGAAGGGGCCTCGCGTGACGCCTAGACCCCTCGCGTCACGCCTAGCCCTCATTTTGGCAGAAATGTCAGATTTGGTCCCTGCACATTGTTTCGTTGCGTAACGGAACTTCTAACACCCGTCAATCCCAATTTCAAGCTCCAAAATGATGTTAAGACATAGGGAACATGAAATATGCTTGAAAATATCTCGGATGTCGGTTCGTTTGGCCGTACGGTTGCGATGTTCGCTTAATTACGACGGAATGCGCATAAGCGCGAAAAACGATCCAAATTGCGTGACGAATGGATTTTTCTTATGCCAAACACTAAAATAAAATATTTTAGTGCTTACATAAATTTTTGGATGTCCGGATGTATTCAGAACGTAAGTTATGCGCGAAAATGCAAACTTGTGCACTTTTTGACGCTTTTAGTCCCTGAATGACCCAAAAGTTTATTTTAGCACACCGAACCCCTCAAAGCCTATTTCTAAGCTATATAAAGGATATTTAAGGTGTTTTTAACTTATGGTCATGTTCCGGAATGTTTTTTATAGTTCAAATTGGCATACTTTCGCAGTTTGTCAAGTTTAGTCCTTGTAAGCGAATTAACTTGTTTTTGCCATACCAAAGCCTTTAAAACTTATTTCTAAGTTATGTAAAGGTTATTTAAGGTATGTTAAGCCTATTTCA
The DNA here is from genome assembly GCA_030545235.1 of Helianthus tuberosus. Classification (NCBI taxonomy): domain Eukaryota; kingdom Viridiplantae; phylum Streptophyta; class Magnoliopsida; order Asterales; family Asteraceae; genus Helianthus; species Helianthus tuberosus. The sequence goes on from JARYGA010010557.1 coordinate 51,465, forward strand.
CTATTCCAGAGTGTTCTTTGGATTAAACTGGTTATATTTACGCATCAGAGCGCGTATAACCCTCCAGAAAGTGATTTAAAGCTTAAAATCGAACCAGAGTTGATATGTGCAAAAGATACACATATTTTTACAAATACCAAGTATTAAATACAATATTTCATTGGTTTGGCATTTTTTTGATGGTTGAAGTGACACAGGTGTCACAGTCTCCCCTACTTTAGGAAATTTCGTCCCGAAATTTAATTCTAGAGGAAACTTGTGAAGACAGCTGTGACGGTTTCGCCTTCTAATAGATCCATTAAACCCTTAAGTAAAACTCTGGGCCATGTTAGGACTCTTAGCGAATTTGTTAACCCTCAAAGTGAATTCCTTGTAGTAGTAAAACATGGAATTTTTGAACTACGGACAGAAGAACGTTTCTTATGAAGACTTATCATAGGAAACTTGTGTGTGCTTGAAATCAGAATTGGGGAGTGTAAGATAAAATGACATCGGTCAAGGTCCAAGACTTCTCCCGTATCATTATTCTTGTCACTATAGGTCTTAACACATGACAAAGCTCCTTGTGGTTTCTGTGCACTGAATTCCATAATTATGTAGGCCTCCATAATTACGTAATCCCTTGCACAGTCCGCATAGTTCATTTCATAATGCGTAGAGAAAAATCAATTGAATAAACATGAAGCGACTTGACTAGACCACCCAAGGATCTTTTCAACTAGATCAGCGAACGATCTTTTTAACTAGATCAACACATTATCTTCTTAACTAGACCGTCGTACGATCTCCTTAAATAGACCACTTAAGGGATATTTTTTTTTAACTATATCATCACATGATATTTCTAATCAGATTTTCAAAATCAATCTGTTTAACCAGACCATTCAAGAGGTCCAATTATAGAATAATACTTTATAACCCGAGGGACTTAACTACAATGTTGAAGTCCATTAAGGATTTAAGATAGTATCTTTGGATATCCTATTATGAATCTCTCATATGAGATATGGAAGATTCTATGAGGATTTGGATGGATCACATACAACCACAAAACATGTAAGAAAACACATAAGCACAAAATTAGTTAACTTGATTCTTTAATTTGTTATCTTTAGGTATGGATATTTAAAGCACACTAGGAATCCAATCCATGGATTTCATTTGGCACTTTAATCATTTTCAAGGATCCATCTATAAAGATAGAAGGATTTTCAATAAGAGTTTGGCTTTGTTTCTTAAAAGAAACGAGTGTTTAAGGTTCTTGGGGAGATCACAGTGATCATAAGATAACTGAACCACACGAGTAGTTTATCTTTGGGTTGACATCATAAGGTTGCATCAAACATTCACGCAATCGCATAAATTTTGCAGAACTAAAAACAACAAATCTTTATTTATGCAACAACCGAATTGTCTTGAAGTGTCAAAAGATAACAACCAAGGAATTACAAAACACTAATTGTTCAGTGTTGCATCATTGTTTCCGTTTACCTCATTGATGTTAAATGCTCGTCCTCGCACTAGAGGTGCGTTAACAAGTCTTGGGCAATTGTTTCTGTAGTGAGTAAGGTCACCACAGTTATAACATGACCCCGGAGGGAACCGTGCTTGAACAGCAGCAGGGTTTGCAGCAGCTTGATTTGCATAACGACATACATTGATCAAATGTCCCAACCGCCCACAGTGGGTACATTTGTGACACTGCTCTTGCTCCAGATGATGACGGTTGCACTTGTTGCACAAAGGTGCGGTACCAACATAGTTTTGCCTTTTGCGAGGTTGTGCTAGCTGGTTTGGTGCAACCTGTTTGTCTTGAGCAGTTACAGCGTAGTTTTTGAGAGGCTTTGCGCTTCTTCTTCTTGGACACCTCAACATTTTCTTCCTTTGGTTCCACTTGAGCAGTCTTGTCAGATGGTCTTGAGTCGCCCTTCCGAAACAGCTTGCGCTTCCTGATATGGGATTCAGTCAGAGTGGCAGCCAATTCAAGGGCTTGTCTGACAGTAGTAGGGTTGCTGCCAGTAACGATATCCTGAACTACGTCAGGAAGACCATCAATGTATTTCTCAATTGCCTTATCCAGAGGCGTAACCATAGTAGGGCATAACAAGCTCAATTCCTCAAAGCGGTCAGTATAGGCTCGATGTTCCCCACTGTCTTGCTTCAAATCATCAAATTCCCTTTCTAGAGCCCTTAGCTCATGACGAGGACAGAATTCCTTCATCATAAGAGCCCTAAGCTCAGCCCAAGTCTGTGCTAATGCAACCTCAGCATCGCGGTCTCTCATAACCCCGTTCCACCACGTAAGAGCTCTCTTCTAAAACACACTTGAAGAAAACTCGACCTTGCGATTTTCAGGACACTGAACATGACGGAAAGTATTCTCAATGCTCTCGAACCATTGAAGAAGCCCAGTTGCTCCCTCAGAACCACTAAACT
>JARYGA010010558.1:0-25997 GCA_030545235.1 Helianthus tuberosus
GAAGATCTTTGTACTTTCTTATATTTTATTTGTACTTTTTATATTATTAAACTTTTATTTATTTTATCTCCCTAACAATTAAACTAGGAAACAATGTTTATGCATCATTTCCCTTTCATTTCTCATTATTTAAATCCACGAATACAATCGACCTCCGTTCCACAATAAGGGATTCAAGTTCGAGTGCTACTCTCTGGGCCATCTATCTTTATCCTTCGTCGCGTTCGCCAAATTTATTTGTGTTCGTGAACCGTTCGCGAACACGCTCATTTCCTTAATGAACGAACACGAACATAAAATCTCGTTCGGTAAGTGTTCATGAACCGTTCGTGAACACATTCATTTCCTTAACGAACGAACACGAACAAGGCCTTGTTCGTGTTCGTTCGGTTCGTTTACAGCCCTAATTAGGGTTATTTAAGAGGTTCTGAAATTGCCAGTCGGTGGTCCACCATTCTTCCAGCTCTTCTGGTAGAGGTCGGGGGTGGATAATAGGATCTGGGATAGCAGGTTCCAGATTAACTGAAAGTTGAGCTTCAGCTGGGTAACTGAAGAGGTTTTCATCGGCAGGTCCGATGAGGTCACTAAGTGCCAGTTTATGATCCATCTCTTCCCAGGATGGCATTTCCTGGTCTTGCCTGGAACTTAACCCAATCTCTATTCCTTTGCCTTTATCTTTGGGATCTTCAGTCTTTATAACTTTCCGTGTTGCTGGTTTCTTCCTACGCACACGCCTACAGCCCACGAATCTTCTTTTCTTTTTCGGTTTGGGTTTCTCCGGAAGTTGAGCTTGAAATTCCATAGGTTCATCAGTGTCGGCACAATAACCGGTAAAGTCTTTGGAAACTTCCACATTAACAGAATAGAGATTGAGATTCTGAAGAGCTTCAGACAACTCATTCATGCTGTTTAGCAGATATGAAGGAACACACAATTTCTAAGTTAAAATTTTGTAAATTGAATTTTCACATAATCACAAAATGGAAATCAGAAAATTAAGTATTCTTTAAATACTTAATAGGCTTAAATCAGTGGCTCTGATACCACCTTTTTCTGTCACGGCCCCCGCCCCGGTTTTACCCGGTCCAGGAGCCGCGGGACAGAAACCCGTGGTATTTATTATTTGAGTTGACAGCGGAAGATTTACAGGATCTTTTAAAACTTAAAAATGCCCGATTATTTTATTCCATAATTTGGGATAAACCCCGTAATTTACAATAGAGGAATTTCACGAGGAAATTCCCTGGTTTACAAAACATGTTTATTTATTTAACTGAGCCACCACTTCAAGCTTGTAAGTGCTCCGTAGCACGTTTTCCTTAATTCACAGCAGGTCGCCTGAAACATGTTTTAAAAATATATTATCAGCGGGGAAATACTGGCGAGTCATTCAGGTTAAATAAAACGACACCTTAGTTATAAATTACAGCATAAGAGCGATTACAATGGCTTCTATCTTATTTTTATCTGGCGCCGTGTCACCTCTTGGTGACGATGGTCATACCACTATTGGGTCCTTTCACCCAAGTAGTGATGATTATCACTGTTAGGATTTATTAGCCTAACCGTGAGAAATTAGTAATGTGCACAATACCCCACTAGCCAGTGATTCAAGATAACCACGATTTAATCCCTGTAATTATAACTTTTTGAAAATAATTTGAGGTATTGTAAAACAGTTGATAAAAAGAGAATGACTCACATTGCAAGTTTAAACGGGCAGAGTTTAGCCTACTGATTAGCCTTGTAACCTAAACTAAATGACAATGCACACGAACTAGGTCAGTAACTAATACATCATTTACGATAACTCACGAGATTAAAACCCTCACGACGAATGACAAAGTGCGATACTTAAACATCCATCGAATTCACGACGAATGACAAAGTATAACCCTAATGTGGGCAGCACTTAAACATCCATCGGATAGTTTCAATCGATCGGACATTGAATCGTAGCAGCGATCGAGTTAATACCCTGTATCGTAGCAGCGCCTAAATACCTTAAAATTTCAAATTTAGGCTGTATACTTCGTGTTTTTGATTGAAATTTCGACACAGATGAACTGCTCAGGCCCTAGCAATTTATAGCTGAAAAATGGGGTTCACGCGGCCCGCGTGAACCCTTGCTTGACCCTTACGCGGCCCGCGTGGAGGTCTAGTCGTAGATTAGGGCATCCGTGTCACACCTAGGTCTGCCACGTGGCCGGTTAGCTGATCCGAAGATTTGATGAGTTGTCGCGGCCCGCGTAAGCCTAGGCTTACCCTTACGCGGCCCGCGTGAAGACCAAATTTCACATTTTCTTGATTTTTCATGTACGTTAGGGTTTCAGGGGTCCGGGTTTTCACTTACGAGTCATTTAGGGACATTTTTGCAGGTCCTTACATCGATACCAACTGTAACACCCACCCCGTAACCCGGGTGATTATGCACAATTGATACACTTACAGCGGAAACAAACTAAACTTTCATTAAAACTTATAATAGTCTGAGTACAACACTTTATTTATTTACAATACCGTCACTTCCTGAGGGAATAAAAGATTTTGCCGTCTACTGTGATGCATCTCACTATGGTATGGGATGTGTACTCATGCAAAGAGGCAAAGTGATTGCCTACGCCTCTAGACAGTTGAAGATTCATGAACGGAACTACACAACCCATGATTTGGAACTTGGTGCCATAGTGTTCGCATTGAAAATTTGGAGGCACTATCTTTACGGTACAAAGTGCACTATCTATAGTGACCATAAAAGTTTAAAACATATATTTGAGCAGAAGGAGCTCAATATGCGTCAGAGACGATGGGTGGAGTTTTTAAGTGATTACGACTCTGAGATCCAATACCATCCAGGTAAGGCAAACATAGTAGAAGATGCTCTAAGTAGAAAAGAGAAACCTCAACCAATAAGAATTCGTGCAACCAGAAACCTTAAAAGAGAATCATATTGTAAAAGAAAGAATGATTGGGAGACTGAAGCTACTGACAATGGGAAATGATAATATCCTTAGGTTCAACAATAGGATATGGGTTCCTAATTTTGGAGGACTGCAGGATACAATCTTAGAGGAAGCTCATAAGTCTAAGTATTCCATTCACCCTGGCAGTGACAAGATGTATAAGGATTTAAGGAGAGATTATTGGTGGCCAGGAATGAAGCGATCTATTGCCCATTATGTGGAAAAGTGCCTTACATGCCTTAAGGTGAAGGCAGAACATCAAAAACCCTCTGGATACTTGCAACAACCAGAGATTCCAGAATGGAAATGGGAGAAAATCACCATGGATTTTATCACGAAGCTCCCAAGGTCAAGTCACGGTTATGATACTATTTGGGTAATAGTGGACAGACTGACCAACTCTGCACACTTCGTGCCAATTCGTGAGGATTATAAGATGAACAAGCTAGCTCAAATTTACATCAAAGAAATAGTCTCACGACATGGGGTGCCTGTATCGATCATATCAGACAGAGATAGTCGTTTCACATCTAAATTCTGGCAAAGTTTCCAACAAGAGTTGGGAACCAAGCTTAATCTAAGCACTGCGTATCATCCTCAGACGGATGGGCAGAGTGAACGGACTATTCAGACATTAGAAGATATGCTTCGGGCTTGTGTAATTGATTTTGGTGGAAGTTGGGACACTCATCTACCACTCATCGAATTCGCCTACAATAATAGCTATCACGCCAGCATCAAAGCTGCACCTTATGAAGCTTTATACGGAAGAAGGTGCCGAACTCCTATCTGTTGGACGGAAGTAGGGGAAAGTCAACTATCAGGACCATAAATCATTGTGGAGACCACAGAAAAGATCCATCAAATAAAAGAAAGGATGAAAAGTGCTCAAGATCGACAAAAGAGTTATGCAGATCAGAGGCGTAAACCCCTAGAGTTCCAACTAGGGGATAAAGTAATGCTTAAGGTATCACATCTGAAAGGAGTGATTCGGTTTGGAAAGAAGGGAAAGTTGAAACCCCGATACATTAGGCCGTTTGAAGTAACAAGCAAAGTAGGACCAGTGGTTTATCGGCTAAAACTTCCTGAACAGCTGGCAGGAATACATAATACTTTTCATGTATCAAATTTAAGGAAGTGCCTAGTGGACGAAGCCCAACAAATACCCCTGGAAGACGTACAGGTTGACGACAAACTCAACTTCATTGAAGAACCATTACAAATCGAAGATATGAAGGTTAAAAAGTTACGCAAGAAGGAAATCCCGTTAGTCAAAGTCAAGTGGAACGCACGTCATGGACCCAACTTTACATGGGAATTAGAAAACATAATGAAAGATAAGTACCCTCATCTTTTTAAGTGATGACAAATTTCAAGGACGAAATTTTTGTAAGGAGGGAAGGATGTAATACCCCGAACCTTAATGTACTGGTTATAAACATATGAATTATGTTATTTATATTTCATATATTGTTAAACGAGTAAGATGATTGTGTGAAAGGTGAAATATCTTGACAAGCCTTGGCTAATATATGAGACCGTTTAATATTAATAATTAAATATATTATTTTTGACCTTACTCCGTTTTTAATGAAACTTAGGTTAAAACGTAGATAAAAATATGCTCGTTCTAATGACATATTCGTCGTTTTATAAAATGTCATATTTTAAAAGTTATACGAGAAAAACGAGTGAAGCAGCTTAATTAATATATATAAGCAAGCAAGCTAGCAGGTCAAGCAGGCAGGTAGGCACGTCAATTGAATCCCACATCGACCAGAAAGGGTTTTGAGGTGCTTGCTTGCTTGCTTTAAATAAGAGTCTCAGTAGTTTGTTTAGATACCAGTTTCTTTAATGGAAACGTTCTAGTATAGAGAATCCCGAGTATACGATACCCCGTTGGGTGTTGTTAATAGTCGCTTTTGGAGCGCGAGTAGGAGCAGGAGTAGGGAAACTCTACATCAACGTGCCGTAGATAGTTCTAAGGTATGCTCTCGTTTACGGTTATGTTTAGTTATTTATTTATTATTCAATTTTAGTAGTTAATAGGAGTATTATTATTAGTAGTAATATTACTATTAGTAGTAGTGGTAATGTTAGTATTATTTTTAGGTACTAGGGTTATTGTCAGGGGCGGGTATTGGGTAGCCTAGCCTTAGTTAAGCATAGACTGATCAACCATGCTTAAACAAGGCAGCACTAACCAATATCCAACCATGATAATGACTAGTTAGGTGTACCATTACCTAACCTAGGATTATGTAATTGTGTTAGGACCTTGAGACATAACCCAGTCGTACTAGCGGCTGTTAAGCAATTTCTAAGCCTAATGGGGGAGGAAGAGGGCTTAAATGGTGCACATAATTCAGGGATGAATCTTTGCTAATGTTATTGTGTAATTATTATTCCATTATTTTGAGGTGGTAACATATAAAATCATTACAACATCCATGGAGTAGCACCATACGCATGGCTATTGATTTGGAAGCCATGGGCGTTCGAGGCACGTCTTCTATATTTTAGGTAATCAAGTATACGAATAATGCCATTAAGACGAAGAAAAAAAAATACTCATCAAATGTTAGTCAACATTCGGTCAACCTTGGTGCTTTTCTCAACACGTTGTTCGTTTTAGATCCTCACCCATGGGCTATTGACAACTATGCATTGGTAGCAAAATACCCATCTCTGCCCAAATTCTTGCGCAAGTGTGTATTATTTTCATTTTTTTTAAGTTTAAACTAAATATTAGGGGTCCTTATGTTACGCGACCAGATGCAGCAGGCCCAAGTACCAGGCCCAAACGAGTTATCAAAAAGCTTGCGAGGTTGTTGGGGTAATTCGAAAAAGTCAAAAATCGCATATTCTACTGCATGATTATTTATCATTTGCATGCATTGTTGAATGAGTTTTATTTATCACATGGCATTTAGGAGTTAGTGGTAGTCATGGCTAAAAATAAGGGATGTGATATGGTGAGGATGCTATGGTGGACATGTAATCTCATGCATATTTAATTCTTGTTAGTTTGCATTTGAAAGTTATCCAGAAAATCGTTCTAAAAATTGTTCATGCTCTCTCCCTTCTCTCTCTTTGGAGTGTAGCCTACTCACAGGCTTAACACGTTGTGTCATTTTCAAAAGTATGTTAAGTCTAGTATGTATATATGTAAACTCTAGGGGTCTCCATGTACTTATGTCATAAGTCCATAGTTGTGTCGTTTCTCTAAACGACGCGTCGGTCTCTATTTAGGGTTATATAAACCCAGTCGCATGTATGGATGAACATTTGTTACATATCAAACAATTCAGAATTCTAGCAAGTTTATTATTCAATTCTCTTTATTGTTCTTTCAAATTCAAGCAAGTCATATCAAATCAATCAGATCTGTTCATTCGATTGTGTATGATCACCAACATTTTTTATAATATTATGTCATTAAATTTATGCTCAGACTATTTGCACACCAAGGCTGCCTATTTGCACACTTAGGGTTTATATATGCTACATATAGCTCTATACGCAGCGTATAAGTTGCATGCAATTCAGAGCCTGCCCAACAATCAATGGCACAGACAACCAGGGTTTATATGCGTTGCATATAGAGCTATACGCAGCTTATATAACCCATCAAAATTTTGTTTGGTTATTTTGATGTATTTGTGGTATAATCACCCAGTTCCAACGTTAAATCGCTTAAAATATATAACCGTTAATGTTATACCATTAATATTATATACCGTTAATTTTTTTGAAAAACGTATATACGGTTCGAATATATTATATTGTTATCGTTTAAATTAAATTATTATACCATGCCTAGTGCGGTTCAAATGCTAGAAACGTTTAAATATCATACCGTTAATTATTTTTAAATACTTGTGTACGGTTTGAATATATTATACCATTTCCATACTATATCGTTTAAATTAAAACCGTTAAATATTTTAAAATATCCGATTTTAAGCATATGTAACCTAAATTTCTACATCTAAACTGATTAGGTAACATTATTAGACATGTTAAGGCATATAATACTTGATGTAACCTAAATTGCCGTCCCATTATCTAATCACTACCCAAAACCAATCGTTTATCTTGTTTAAGTCGTCTCAAATCGTTTAACTCGTCCCAAAATCGTATTCGTTTTAAATTGTGAAACTACTTATGGTCGTCTCGCTAATAACATTCAAACCTTCGTGACTCGACTATCTCGTTTCTCGTATTAACAAACCACCAAAGGGTAAGTTAACAATCATCAGATTCGGTCGTTACCTACATAACCCCCACACATAACCATGGGTGTAGTCTGATAACGGGATTTGTCAGATCCTATGGTACCATAACCTAATACTGGTCGGCTTGATCATTGCTAATGAATGCCATTCGTTATGTAACTACGTCCAACAAGTTTGTTCACATTATCGAAATCGTTATTAGTTTAATATAAACCATCTTAATCGTTTTTGAAACCATCGTTTAAATATCGAAATCGTTTTAATACATATGAATCACCCCAAAACAAACAAAAACAGTAAAATAGGGGAACTATGTACTCACTTTGAATAGAAAGGTATCCTTGATCCAAAGAACTTAGCGAAGCTCAGGCAAACCAAGGAAATTCAAGTAGTACCTAGTAATCGGATCACTAGACAGGTTGAGTATTATATGCCTTAACATGTCTAATAATGTTACCTAATCAGTTTATATGTAGAAATTTAGGTTACATCAAAAATACCATTTCCTATTTTAATGCTGATCTAAATATATCAAAATATTTCGAAAATATTATCTGTTTATCTCATAACAGATTTCGAAAACTTTAACTAAACAAAATAGATCAAAACAAGGGAAACACCCAATAATCCAAATTACATTCCAAAATAAGTGAATTTTTCAAATTTCATTATGAACATATGATGAACCCTAAAATAAAAACTTAACCCTATATCCGAAATCTGGAGATTATTACTCATTCAAACAAATTTCTGAACAGTTCATTATCAACAAAGGATTTCGGAACAGTAAAAAATTTGATGAACATATGATCTCGGATGGAATTATATGTAAATATTCATCCGAGATACATCCGAGATGCATTATTCAGATCCGAGATGGCATGATTCAGATCCGAGATGGCGTCTCGGATGCTAATTTCGAATCTTATTAGGGTTTTAGAATTAGGTTTTCCAGATTTATCCCATATTTATGGATACAGAACAAAACTGATTTATCAACATATGCTCTGATACCACATGTTGATCAGTTTTGTTTAAACATAATGGAAAACATGAATAACATACCTGATTGCAGCAGTACAGGCCAACAGAGAATCCAGATGGAGACGCAGCAATAAGGTTTGACATGAGTGTCAACTTGATCTGGTTCCTCCTTAGGGTGCAATCTAATGATGGTGATAAGAAACCGATAAAGGGTAATCGGTATAGAAGAAGAGGCGATTTGATGTTATGATAATTAGGTTATGTGTCTCACCTTAGAACCTCTACATAAGTCTCCTTATATATGCACCCAAGAGGAAACCCTAATTAGTTAATAAGGGAAATAAGGCCCATCAACAATTACCAACTAATTATTTAATAGGTTATTATATATTTTGATCTACATAATGTAAATGATTATAATGACTACTAGATTAAATATTACATCATAATATAGAGTTCTCATAATATATTTAATCTTACATAAAGCACATGCCGGGACTATTGACATGGTAGCCAACAACATGTTTGAAGTACTTAAATTGCTCCCAACTCTAACCACCAACTACCACATCCAACTCTCTACTCGGTCTCACATACAACATTTCTTATTTAGCCGGAACCTCTTTTGATTTTCTTAACTTTTGCCATGTTGTCAACCGATCTACCAACCGACTATCTTTCAATCGGTTGATATTGAGAATCGTTGTCTCTCATGTCACCAGTTCTAGATGCGTTTCCACGTGACACATCTTGGTTGGTTCGTATGTGTTCGTAATTTTACCTTTACATGAGATTCAGTACCGACTAAGAGGTAACTGTTACAACCGGTTGGTCCTATTTGTTGTTGTATGATTGGCAATTTTTTTTCTTTGTGTATTTCTTAAGGGCTAAATATGCATGTCTATTTAATTAATTTTCAAGATCAGTTTGTCTATTTTAGTAAATTTCCTTATTTTTTTGCCCTTGCATGTGTAGCACATCACGAAATGTGACCACCTTTTTAATAATCGTAAAATATTATTTGTTTTAATTTATTTCACTTAATATTTAGTTTCATTTAATTTTTCCTTAACACACGAGACTAAAAACAATGTTTTTTTTATATAACCGGGTTTTCAATAGAATTTGTATTAGAACTTAGACTAAGTGTAATGGAGCGGTACATGATGGGGAAAGTGGCCATGCCGCCCCATAGCGCCGCGGAACACCGCTACAGGCGGCGCTATGGGGGTGCAAAATCTTGTTCCCGTTATATACATAGCGGCGTGAAGGAAGAAAGATTCAAAGCCCCACTCACACACACATATATATATATACATACATACATATATACAAAGCCCCATACATACCTCTTGGATATAAAGCCACATAAAGCCCCTCTCTTACGCGTTTCGCTATTTGTCGCATAACGCCCCACAAATGGCTTTATAAAAAAAACATGACCTTAGAAAAAAAATACAATACTCTATATTTAGATTGTTAATAAAAATTTTAAAAGTTACTTGTTATTATAAAAAAAAAACTAATGTTACAATCTTGAATTCGGGAATATTAGGTTCAACTTGGTTTTTTGTTCACCAAAACTAAATTTTAGTATTTCGGGTTTAGAAAGTTTGGTCTTAGTTTTCGATCTTACGGAAATTGTTTTTTTTTTTTTTTTTTTTTTATATATTTGTTTATGTACTAGTGTTGTTTGGTAGTATTGAAATTTATGGACTTCAAAAAAAAACCAACTCTACTTGGGCCTCAAACCCTTGATCAAATTACTTTGTGAGTTAAATGCTTGGTTGGTCCATGTGGTTTGCAAAAATTGCAGACTTGGTCCATGTGGTTTACTAATTACACGCGTGGTACCAAAACTTGTCAAAAATGAACTCGGTTGATCCCTAGCCTTAACATCAGTTAAATATCTCTGTTAAAACACCCTATGTGCTTGGCACATGAGGGTAATTTAGTCATTTCAGCATTGGGCCCACTATCCTGCTCATCTCCTTCACTCAAACCCCACCACCACCTCCCATCTCACTTCTTCTCCTTCCACTCAAACCACCACCATCATTACCAGCCCACATTAACAACTAAGTTAGCATCGATTCAGCTTCTAATTCCCTCGCTCAAAGCTTGGATCTCGTTAATCAGCAAGTGTTTACTTTATTCAAGTAAAAAATGTGTTTAATTAATTCCTTAAAGGCTTATAAAACCCCAATTTCAAACACACAACAAACAAATTAAAAGTAGTCTACCTGGATTCCGACAACGTTGTGTGATTTTTGTTGAAATCGAAGGATGTGCGAAGAGGATTATGTGATGATATTAAAGTGTCTTCATCATCATCGACATCAGTCAAAAACGATGTGGATGGCTTTGTCGGCCGTCGTCGGTACAGTCGAGCATCACCACTGTGTCTTCATCATCATCGACATCAGTCACCATGATCCTCGAAATCATCACCATCCTCGCCGGAGAATACATCACCTTCGCCGCCGCCGTCACCTTCATCCATCATCTTCTCCGATTCATCATCATCCTCGCCTGGTAACGATGGTGGTGGTTTGAGTGGAAGGAGAAAAAGTGAGGTGTGAGTTGGCAGTGATGGATGATGGATGATGGATGGTGAATGCAGGTGGGTTTGAGTGAAGAAGATGAGGCCCAATGCTGAAATGACCAAATTACCCTCATATGCCAAGCACATGGGGTATTTTAACAGAGATATTTAACTGATGTTAGAGCTAGGGACCAACCGAGTTCATTTTTGACAAGTTTTTTCAATAATAATAATAATAATAATAATATATTATTATTATTCTTCTTCTTATTATTATTATAATAGTCGTCATCTTTAGCAATCTGCCTTTGAAATACCATTTTCAAGATTATTATTATTATTATTATTATTATTATTTAATGTTATCATCTTTATCCATCTGCTCTTGAAATTTTATACTTAAAAATATGGTGAAATACTTTTGTTTTTAAATATTTTTAGAATTTATTTAGGTGTATATAAATAAGTTTACTTCCAAAGAGATAGCATGATGATAAAGTAGTGTATGTCTTGATTATTTATTTATTAATATTGATATTAATACTAATAATAATATAACAAAATATAAAAAAAATAAAAAATAAAAAAAAGTATTATAAAATAAAGAGTTAATTGCCCGGATGGTCCCTGTGGTTTCACGTTTTTTCAAGTTTAGTCCCTATCTTTTGGAAATAGCATGTATGCTCCCTATGGTTTGTCATTTTGTTACTCGGATAGTCCCGTTAGTAGATGTCAGTTAGTTTGGAAATAGCAGATATGCTCCCTATAGTTTGTCATTTTGTTACTCGGATAGTACCCTGAGTAAATGTCAGGGGACTATCCGAGTAACAAAATGACAAACCATAGGAGCATACATGCTATTTCCAAAAGATAGGGACTAAACTTGAAAAAACGTGAAACCACAGGGACCATCCGAGCAATTAACTCAAGTGGTTTTTATTTTATGTATTTGAAGACGGAAGAACAGAATAATTGAAGCTAAAAAATAAATTAATTGAAAAGCAAGCTGCCCTTTTTCTCTTTCTTGCCACTCCTTTATCTCCTGACCGTATTCCTCTTTCTCTTTCGTGTGTTCATACTTTTCCTTCCATCTAAAAGTTTGGGGGAAGTTTGCTCTCCATAAGGCGGCGGTTCGAATCCCGGGCCTACCCTGCTCTACCCATTTGAGTTAGCTCCTGCCCTCTCGCCTCTAAACGTTAGTCTCTGACGCGGGAGGTCGCTGCAAAACAGTCGAGGGGGACGCCCCCCACATCACCGGGACAGTGGTGGCGGGCCGGCTAACGTGACCGGTCTTCACGTTTTGCTCTCCATCTAAAAGTTTGACTTCTGGGTGGATTTAATACAACCCATCAAAAATAAGTGAACAATGGAACAAACATACGCTGAGTAAACAATATATGTGTGAGAAGAGACCAGAATAAACAAGTGTTTTCCCTTACAAAGTCCTCCTGCTAGAATATTAACACTAGAGCCGCAGGGGTGGACCCAAGCACACCTCAAGGTGGGCGGGCGCACCCCCGGAGGAAAAAAAATTAGGGTTAAATTCCGTCGAAAATCCCGTCCGCACCCATTGGAATTTTTCGTCCGCACCCCTTGGAATTTTCGACCGCACCCTTTGAAATATTTTGTCCGCACCCCTTGGGTAAAAAGTGTTATCAATTTATATTTTAATTTTTTTTTAGTGAACTCTTATTTTTTAAAAAAAATATACTACCTAAATTATATAACTTTTAATACCTAACCAACTAAACCCAAATACTCATACATTTACCCACTTATAATTCCTAACTAGCTAGCCCACTAAGTCTTAGCCCATTAACCAAACCCAACAATATTTCAAACTATAATAAAATAATTAAAGCCCAAAACCTTAAGAAATTCTATCCCGCTCTCTCTCTCTCTCTCTCTTGCGTCCCTGCACTGCCAACGAACAACATCACCCAGCGACAACAGTCCAGCAGCCGGCGACCACCGTAATCAGCCACGATACCACCGTCGTTCGACACCAAATCTAACCAGAATCCAAACACGGGTAAGTTTCTTTGTTATTTTGATGATTTTGGTTGATATTATAGGAGAAAAAAGGGTAATAAAGTTGTTAAATATGTTTGAAATTTTGTGTGTTTTAACGTTGTTTATGGTTGTTTAGATGATTTTTAGGGTGATTATGTTGTTTATATATTTTTAGGGTGATTACAACTTACGTTATGATTTCTAGAGCTTGAATAGTTGAAAATTAAAATTGAAACATTATGTTATAGAGCGATGAACTTATGTTATATAGAGAAAGAATTGCTTAAGAAATTAGCTTTAGATGATGTTTTGGATAGATTTCAAAAAATGAAAACCCGTAGGGAGTCGACGTTTTAATTATGTTTGTAACAATGTTTGACATGTTTTTGATGATTATATAAATTTAGTTTGATGTTCGGTTGTTTTACATGATCCGACCCGACCCGATACGAACCGATTTTTTTACTTATATACCTAGGGGCCTAAAATTTTTAAAAATGTTCCGCACCCCCATGGAAAAATTCCTGGGTCCGCCAGTCTAGAGCTTACATGGAAAAGGTCCACTTCAATGTCAACTTCCCAGTGAGCTGTTTTCTTTATATGCTCAGCTTCTAAAACATACTTCAAAACAAGAAGATTATAGCAAATTAGCAACATGAACAATTTTTTCTGGCAAATGAACAAATTTGAATTTAGATGACTAGTATTCAGAGATAACGGCGCACTTTATGATTGCGAATTTATTGCATAAATTTTTTTTTTTTTAATAAATTTTAAATTACTGTATCCTTTCGTATTGTTTCTTTATTATTGCGAGTAGATAGTGAGGATGTTGTTTACAAGTTCTATACTATTAGGCCTGCATTTCTTGATCTTTATATATTACTATCACCTAAAGTCATGATATGTTAATAGGCACTGGACACGCGTGGTGTGTGTTGTGTAACCAGTTAAAATATATCAGACCTTCACCCAGATATTCATCGAAAATGGCCCAAGCGGGAATCGAATCTGCGTCTCCATTAGGGAGGTCAGACCAATTAACCGCTAAACCAAATTCTCAGGGCTTTTAACCTTTAATTTTGTTTAATTTTAGTTACATTGTTGATTTATTATAATAAACTTTTATTACTTTTTATTAATATAATATTTTTTAGTATATTTCGTTTTACCGTTATAACTTTTAATATACGACACTTATAAAATTTGGGGCATTCCTTTTCAACATTTTTATTTTTTTTTTCTACATTTTGATATATTTTTCTCACAGTCGACTTATGAATAGTAATGTGCAAGTATGCGAAAAACAAGTACAAATGTCATCAAAGCTACCTCACCATTTGGTTTTTGTTATATGGCATGTATGCTTTTCGTTACTCTGATAATATAATATAATAGTTACGAATTTCGTATAAACCGTTTTGACGTGCTTACTTTTTTCTATGTTTTGACAAGAGTTTCGTTCAAAATCAAACGGGGCAAATTTAACGTTTATTTTTTGTTCATTACCAACATCGGTACTTCTATTTATTTTATGCTTCTCTCAACGTTCCGGTGTAAATTCGGTTGAGAACAAAGTTGTATTTGGTAATCGTTTCTATCTCTTTAGGTTACTATAACAAGTGCCTATTTCATACCAGTAACGAACCGAACAAATGCCGACCAAAGTCCCGCCACGAAGCCCGGGAATCCCACTAGTTTATAGCAACAGAAAATTTTAAAACTGTGTAAATCATCAACATCAGCAATTTATTACTTTTCATATTTAAAGTGTTAGAATTTTGGATATTTCGTATATATAGAATAGTCATACAAGAATTTTGGATATTTTGTTGGATGTAACCTTGATGTTTGGGGTCGGTTCGGGCAAGTAAGAGTCAAAAATGGGTACGGTTTTGTACGACGTGTTAGACCCAATAAAATGATTTGCAATAAGTCTAAAAGATGACCGAGTATAGAGGAATATGCAGTTGGGTAGATGCTGAATAAAAGTACAGGGGAGAATGGATAAATAATGCATGGAGTTGTGTTTATTATTTATAAGTATTTAATTAGGTCTTAAAATTACTTGTTCTTTTACGTGTTCACAGAGAGTTTAGGAGAATAAGTTATTGGTTAGTGGGTATATTGTAAGCCTATTTATAGGCATTTGCTTTATTGAATAATGCAACCCTTCATTCGAAAATATAGTCTTTCACTTTCTTTCAATACACATAAACAAGCTTTGTCTACGGAGTGTTGTTTTCTGAAATGTATTGAGTGGGGACTGAACCAATATATTTCGTATGTATATAGTCATACAATTTCCATATTTTCTTTCCGATATTTTAATACTTTTAAAGTTGATAACTGTTATATACCAGACTTTTTTGGCCCAACCCATTACTTATGGGCTTTAGGGTTTATAGTTTTGTTTATCTATATATTGTAATGTTGAATAGAATGAAGATGTGAATTCAGTTTCTCTTTTTCTGTTTGGTTTTTATGACGTTATCAGCACGATTGCTCTCCACTAAGCATTAATCCACAATCTGAAATCATCCACAAGTCGTCATTCACAATCTTCTGTTCAACACAATCCGGAAGAAATATGTATACCAGCTCCAGCAGAGCTATTATTGGTGATGAATGTCTGGTAGATAGTGGTAGTACTAACACTATTCTCAAATATATGAAATTTTGCTCTGAGTTGTCTCCGGCAGAGACACCGATTAGTACTATATCTGGTGTTAGTAACCTTATCGAAGGCTCTGGCAGAGCACACATAACATTATCTTCGGGTACCAAATTAACTATTGATAATGCATTATTTTCTAGTAAATTCAAAAGAAATTTACTTAGCTTTAAAGATATTCGAAAAAACGGTTACCACCTAAAAACAATATCTGAAAATAATATTGAATATCTTCAAATTACTTCAAACAAAAATGGCAAAGAAACAATTGTTGAACAATTAGAAGCCTTATCCTCTGGATTATATTGTACTAATATCAATCCTATCGAATCATACATGGTGAGTAACCAAAAGCTATTAGATAAAGACACATTCAATATATGGCATGACCGTCTAGGTCACCCTGGTAGCATAATGATGAGACGAATAACCAAAAGTGCAACCGGGCACCCTCTCAAAAACTTAAAAGTTTTGTTACCACAAGACTTATCATGTGCAGCATGCTCTCTAGGAAAACTTATAACTTGGCCCTCACAAACTAAATTGATACATGAAATCCCATCATTTTTAGAAAGAATCCAATGGGATATTTGTGGGCCTATTCATCCTCCGTGTGGACCACTCCGTTATTTCTTAGTCTTAATAGACGTCTCCTCAAGGTGGTCACATATGAGTCTTTTAGTTACTCGAAATGTAGCATTTGCCTGACTTTTAGCTCAAATCATACAATTGAGAGCCAATTTCCCCGGCAATCAAATTAGAAACATCCGGATGGATAATGCGGGAGAGTTCACATCTCAAGCTTTTAATGACTATTGTATGTCAATCGGGATCAATGTTGAACATTCAGTACCTCATGTTCACACACAAAACGGTTTAGCTGAATCTCTGATTAAACGATTGCAAATAATTGCTAGACCACTCTTAATGAGATGTAAATTACCATCTTCTGCATGGGGTCATGCTATTTTGCATGCCGCTGCACTGATTAGATTGAGACCAACTGCTGATCACGAATACCCCCCATTGCAACTGGTCTCCGGACGAGAACCAAGTTTGTCCCACCTTAGAATTTTTGGTTGTGCGGTATATGTACCAATACCGCCACCTCAACGTACTACAATGGGACCCCAAAGAAGACTGGATATCTATATTGGTTTTAGCTCCCCGTCCATAATTAAATATTTAGAACCAATGACGGGAGACATGTTTACAGCACAGTATACTGACTGTCATTTTGATGAAATAATGTTCCCAGTCTTAAGGGGAGATAAGTACAAAGAAAGACTGGTAACACAAGAAATAACATGGAATGCATCATCGCTATCAAATCTCGACCCCCGAAGTGGTCAATGTGAATATGAAGTCCAAGAGATCATACATTTGCAAAGAATAGCGAATGAATTACCAGATGCATTCACAGACACGAATAGAGTGACAAAGTCACATGTATCGGCATCAAATGCACCTGCTCGAATTGAAGTAATCCCATAAGTGATTACTATATAACGAAAGCGTGGGAGACCAATCGGTTCCAAAGACAAAAACCCACGGAAAAGAAAATAGCAAAGTAACGCAGTTGGTGAAAACTCACAAAAGACTATAAGTGAAACCCCATTAGAGGTAAATGTCCCAGAAGAGACAACTATTAATCCAGAGGAAAATGAAGTTTCAGAAGAAACACCGGTACCGAACGAAAATGAGATCTCTATTAATTATGTACAAGATAGTACAATGTGGAACCGAAATAAAACACGTGTTGATGATATATTCGCATATGCCATAGCAACGGATGTAATCAATGAAAATGATTACGTACCTAAAACTTTAGAAGAGTGCATGCACAAAAATGATTGGCCAAGATGGCAAGAAGCCATAAATGCCGAATTAAATTCGCTCGAAAAGCGACATGTTTTCGGACCTGTAGTCCGAACGCCCATAGACGTCAAACCAATAGGTTATAAATGGGTGTTTGCAATAAAGAGAAATGAAAAGAATGAGATTGTATGATATAAGGCTCGACTTGTAGCACAAGGGTTTTCCCAAATCCCAGGAGTTGATTATGAGGAAACGTATTCCCCTGTAGTGGATGCGATAACCCTTAGGTTCCTAATCGGCCTCACAATCTCTAAAGGACTTCATATGAGACTAATGGATGTCGTCACCGTATACTTATAGGGGACACTTGAAAAAGACTTCTACATGAAAATCCCTAAAGGATTAAAATTGCCTGAAGCATTAAAATCAACACCTTGAGATATGTGTCCTATAAATCTGCAGAGATCTTTATATGGTCTCAAACAATCTGTTCGTATATGGTACAATCGACTTGGTGAATATCTCGAAAAGGAAGGATACAAGTCTGATGTAATCAGTCCATGTGTTTTTATAAAAAGATCACTCTCAAATTTCACTATAATAGCAGTCTATGTTGACGATATCAACATCATTGGATCTCCTGAAAAGATAAAGAAAGCTGCTCAGTTGTTAAAGAAGGAATTTGAAATGAAAGATCTTGGTATGACGAAATTATGCATCGGACTACAATTTGAGTATCTGTGCAATGGCACATTTGTCCATTAATCAAACTACATCCAGAAGATGTTAATACGTTTCAATATGGATAAAGCACATCCGTTTAGCGTACCTATGGTTATCCGACCGCTAGATCCACACAAGGATCCTAATCGCCCTCAAGAAGAAGGCGAAGAAGTACTTGGTCCAAAAGTACCGTACTTAAGCGCGATCGGTGCCCTTATGTATCTCATAAATAACACAAGACCTGACATTGCATTTGCAGTACATGTACTAGCGAGATACAGTTCGAATCCAACACGTAGACACTGGAATGGCGTAAAACATATATTTCGGTATATTTGCGGGACACAAGACTTAGGTCTTTTCTATCAGAAAGATCAAAAGTCCCAACTTGTTGGGTATGCTGATGCCGGATATCTATCAGATCATCACAAAGCAAAATCTCAGACAGGTTATGTATTCACATGCGGTGGCACAGCAATTTCTTGGAAGTCAACCAAGCAAACACTTACAGCAACATCATCAAATCATGCCGAATTGATAGCACTATATGATGCTGGTCGAGAATGCGTGTGGTTGAGATCAATGATTAATCACATACAAGAAGTATGCGGATTAGAACAGATCAAGAAGGAGACGACAATTATTTATGAAGACAATGTTGCTTGCATAGCTCAGATCAGAGAAGGTTACATCAAGGGTGATCGAACAAAGCACATCTCTCACCAAAGTTCTTCTCAACATATGACTTGCAGGAAGAAGGGGAAATTGAATTTCGCCAGATCAAGTCAAGTGAAAATTTAGCTGACCTGTTCACAAAATCTTTACCAAGAAGCAGTTTCGAGCAACTATCACACAAGATCGGTCTCCGTAGATTGAAAGATGTTTGTTGAATTCAGGGGGAGAATTATACACACTGTACTCTTTTTCCATTAACTAAGTTTTGTCCCAATGGGTTTTCTTAGTAAGGTTTTTAATGAGGCAGTACAACTGATCCAGTAGTATCAGTTTATTTATTCAGGTCCTGAAGTACCTATTTAACATCATCCTGAAGTATGTCGTTAAACTGTGTATAATTCTAAATGTCTGAGGGGGAGTGTTATAAACCAGACATTTAGGCCCAACCCATTACTTATGGGCTTTAGGGTTTATAGTTTTGTTTATCTATATATTGTAATGTTGAATAGAATGAAGATGTGAATTCAGTTTATCTCTTTTTCTGTTTGGTTTTTATCAATAACAAACTTTTGCTTTTTTATATTTTTCTCATTTTTGTGACAATTTAGACGGTCGCCACTTTTGTTTTTTTTTATATTTTTCTCATTTTTGCAACTGCCGTTTTAGATGGTCACGACTTTTGTTTTACTTTTTTTCCTGTATTTGTGACCGCTTTAGATGATCACAACTTTTGTTTTTTTCCTCGTATTTGCGATCGCTTTACACAGTCGCAACTTTTGTTGTTTTATATTTTCTCATTTTGCGACCGCTTTAGACGGTCGCAACTTCCTTTTTTATATTTTTCTTGTATTTGCGACCACGATAGATGCCGCAACTTGTGTGTTTTTTCTCGTATTTGCGACTGCTTTACACGGTCACAACGTTTGTTTTTTTATATTTTTTCTCATTTTGCAACCGTTTCAGAAGGTCGTAAGTTTACATTTTTATATTTTCCTTGTATTTGCGACCGCTATAGCAGTCACAACTTTTGTTTTTTTAATTTTTCTCGTATTTGGGACTGTTTCCCGACCACTATTCAACTGATTTGCGACTGCAAAAACACGGTCACAAAATTTGCGATTGTTTTGCGTCTCAATCTGGGTTTATCTTCAATTTGCTTCGGTTTTGGTTGCAAACCAGTCGCTAATTTTGCGACCACCTTATGTTGGTCGCAAATTTTGATCGCAATTGCCAAGTTTTTTAGTTAGTAGTGTGTCGGTACTAATGTTTTTCGGTAATACCGATTTTGGTACTGAAGGGGTATGGTCCCAGATCTCGCACCAACATGGCTGCAAGTGGCCATTACCCATATCAAAAACCCCCACTGTTAAGAACTTATCTGTGTCCGTGCGGGCACGCGCGAACACAGCGGTCGAATCCAATCGGTCAAGTGATGAGAAGACTTACCTTGTGTATGAAAATGGGTGTACATAGCAATGCGGCCAGGCACCGCATCCTATGGACATTTTCGTCACGACAAGGGATCTGGATAGCAGCAACAGTCACCACAAAGTGGCGATGCAGCCTGGCACCGCATCACGCAGTCTTGGCCAGAGTGAGTACGCGGAAACAACAGCAATTACAACAAGCAGCGATGCGGCGCGGCACCGCATCCTGCCCACAAGGCAAGTGGGACTGACACCACAGAGCAAGTGGCACCAACGACAGTCGCCTGTCAGCCCACACGTAAGCAACAGACTGACACCACAGTAGGACGTGGCATCACCACCGTAACTGACAAGCCTGACACACCTGCAAAAGGCTGTACGTTGTCAGTCTAGCCACTCAATTACCCTCCTTCACTCCTCGGCTATAAATACCCATCCCAAACCAGGTTTGAGGTATCTCTTCTCAATTCTCTCACTACTACTACTATCACACACTTTGATTCACAAGCAAATTACTGATTCTCACGCCGGAGAGTGGTAACAAGGAGCACCCCCCACACCATCCTCCTTATTACGAGTCACGGTTTGTTTTCCTTGTGCAGGAGATAGACCAGCGGACGATCCAGCCACCGATCCTCGGAAAGAAGGGATTAACCCTACTTGACGAGACCAGTGAATTAACCTCCCATGGTTAACCACTGTTTCATCATTGGCGCCCACCGCTACTCTTAGCACTTTTTCACATCTCTTTCTTTCTTGAGATCATGTCTGATCGTCAAAATAATGCTACCGGGGAGAGCCTAAACCCCACAAACCTAGGGCCCGTGGGGACTGCTCCCCCAGCCCAACACGTTCACCACATTGGCACATCCACACAAGGGGGTGCTCCCCCCACATTCGCACCAGATTTTTCACAGTATGCTTCTGTGATACCTCCAGGCATGGACCTCCATGCCTGGTATTACCAACAACAAACTATGCTGGCCGCAGCCTACAATAGAGCTTGCGCTGAGGCGCAAATTCCTGGCGGTCCCACCCACGCACCAAATACACCTGCGGCTCGTATCTTGCAATACGAGGGCAGGGTCCCCACACACCCAGCCTCCCGAAGTAGGCGCGAAGACCGCGGATCCTCTTACTGTAGCGTCCGCACGCTCGAAGAGGATGATTCCACATACGGGTCCCACCGTAGGGGCCTAATACACAGCCTCCTAGGCCCTCATGGCGAAAATAGGCGGCAGTCAATAGCCCACCGCGGCTCCGGCATCCATAGTTGTCTGGGACCACAACCCCACTACGAAGGGTACGATCGCACAGACCCAGACGACTGTACATATTGCGGGGAATCCCACTCGGCTAATAGCCGACCAGGAGGATACAATTACGTTCCTCCTACTGAACCCCACACTACATACCTCCGCGTTGCTAAGCGAAACCAAACCCAGGCCTATAGGCCAAGATACGCGGCCGAAAACTCCAAATTTATACCGAAGATCGCCCACGCCGAAGTCACAAAGACTAAACTCCCTCTCACGATTGGGAAATACAGTGGTTCGTCCGACCCGGACGACGACATGAACATTTTTTACCGGCGCTGGGTGCATGGGCAAGTGGGACGAGGCCACATGGTGCCATTTTTTCCCCCAGACCCTCGCTGGACTGACGAGGGCCTGGTTCGATTCTTTGCCAGTTGGGTCACTGGCTTCATTTGAACAGCTACAAGCAAAATTTCTTGCACATTTCAGCCAGCAGAGACGTCACAAGCACGATTCAATGGACGTCATAAACATCTGGCGCGGAGACAACGAAAGCTTGGAGTCGTTTGTCATCCTCTACAATAAAGAATGCCTCGAGATCGGCGAGATAGCAGATCAAATGGCACGCAACCATTTCATCCGATCCGTCAAGGACGATGAAATGGTCATGACCATCTCAGGCAATGAGGGCTTGCCATAAAAGTGGGACGACGTCATGGCCGCGGTCAAGACGTACGCCCAAACTCAGCGGTCTCTCAAACCACACACTGCCAAGGCACAGCCCCAGACGGAAGGTCAATCCTCCGGCCAAGACACCATGCGCAATAACAAGCGCAACCGAGACACGTGGAATCGCGGCAACGATTCCAAACCGTATGTCCCGCGCAGTTACCAGCCCGAGGCAAGGGCGACGATCAATGCCCAACGTGACAACCGGGCATCCAAGAAGTAATCTCGGGACCGTAACTGGACCGAGATCAACAAGTCGCCAAGAGATGTCCTCCTTACGGACGCACAATTCTTGCGACCGGCCCAACCAATGAAGTCCAAAAAGAACCAAGATCTCACCCTCTACTGTGAGTATCACAAGGACACTGGCCACTCAACCAACAATTGCATCAGTCTCCGATTGGAGATTGAGCGAGCCCTGAAAGAGGGGAAGCTGCAACATTTATTGAAAGCTGCGCATAAGCAAACCAAGTGCATCACCCCCCAAGACGAGGGCACCTCCACAGGCAAAAAGACCATGTATGTGGCCTCAACCCACATTATTCATGGGGGCCGTGGAAGGCCGCGCAAAGCGGCAAGAAGAGGGGATAACGACTGGAAAGACGAACAAATCGTTTTTCCCAAAGTCCAAGGCGGACCGCGCGACAGGCGCGCCATCGTTATCACAGGCTACCTAGCTCATTACTGCACGAAGCGGTTGTTCATCGACCCGGGCAGTACTTGTGACATTGTATACGAGCAATGCTTCAACCAGTTCGATCAGGAAGACAAAGATTGGTTGCAGCCGGTAGATTACCCTTTGGCCGGATTCGCGGGGTAAACCGTTTTCCCCTAGGCCAAATCACTTTCCCCGTGCGCCTTACCAACAGTAGGCACACGCAAACGGAGGAGGTAAACTTCATGGTCTTACCCCACTCCTCACGATACGACGTACTTCTTGGGCGAGAGTCCTAGGGCGATTTCAACATGATTACATCCGTCCCCCACTCTGCCATCGGTTTCCCAACCGAGACGGGGGTCGCGATAATCTGTAAGACCCTAGTTACTATTTAACGGTTTTACATGTAAATACCAACAATTAGTTGTGTAGTTAAGACTACACATACTATAAAAATACGGGTTTATTAAAACTTTTACATATCATAAGTTATTCAACATAACGTGATCGAATTCGATGTTCCAACATTTTGTAATTTAATTCGCCATTTAAAACGTGACGGCGAAACTATTCGCAGAAGCTTTGATCTCGTGTGTTCGGTTCTTCGATGAGCTTGATCGTCTTCCGGCATCCAAAATGTACCTACATTTCATAAACATGAAATGCTTTAGTCATACGGGGTTTAAAACGTGTCTAAACGAGTCCGGGAAACGAAACTAATTAAAATACATTGTGTTACAGGGTCTACCGTAAATTACGGTGGCTACCGTAATTTACGGTAGCCCCTGAATGTTGATTTTCCCACCGTAAATCAGTGGGTGTGTGGCGTAAAGACTTTAAGGCTACCGTTACGGTGGCCTCTGCAGGATTTTCCAAGTTTGCCGTTTTCTAAAACGAAAACCTTCATAACTTTTAATCCGCTTGTCCGTTTGACCTACCATTTCTTCCTACGTGATTGTAATTTGATCCTCCATCATATGGAGTTAAAATCCAACATCCGGATTAACAAAATTTAAGACTTTTAAGTCTTCGGCTTATTACCCTTTTTACCAAATTTTGACCCGTTCGTGATTTTATCAAACAAACATGTTGTTTGATTCTAATTTCTCATCATTTCCATGTTGCTTATCATATTAGATTCAAATCACGGGTTTATATACATTCTTTAACCCGTTTTTTACTTAAATGTTTAATTGACCCGTTAAGGGCATTTAGGCCCCTTTATGCATAATTCACACTCATTTATTTCTAGCATCTTATTTCCACATTATTTATCAAATGACCTTCCACCACAACTATATTTGTGATGGGTTTAATGTGGCGATCTATATAATCCGAGTTTTACCCCTCGGATTATCATTTTACGGCAAAGACTCATATAGAGTCTTTTGACCAAGGATTTACATATTTCTCTTTTATACTTATTCTAAGTATTAACTTGATTATAAAACTCATTTTCAAGCGACTTCTAAGGGTCGTTTGCTTAATTTCGCTTACAAGGGCGTTTTGGTCATTTTTAACCCTTCTTTTACGACGAAGGGCTTGCTTAAGCCATGCACGCCCAAAATCTCATTTTTAACCAAATCTTGTTTTCAAAACACTCTGTCTATAATTAAATCCTTCGGTTTACCTTTTAAGGTAACCGAATGTCCCTTTTACTTTGTCTAATTCTCATAGAATTTCAAGTTCTAAATGATGAGTTGATCTATTATACATACCTGGCTCGGATCAACTTATTAACCCGATTTTAATACCTTGCTTTATAATCGCTAATTAAGAGCGATGCGAGTATCCATTGGATATCTATTCCTGTAAGCATATAACTCGACAAAAAAATCATTAGTCGGTATTGTCAAAAGGTGATGTCTACACCTTTTGACCCGTTTGGCTTAAATGACCATTTATCTTTGCGAGAAGATATTTATTATCATCTCACCTACATGACTCGTTCCGTTTAACACCGTACGGTCATTTTACTTATAAACCGTTTATTACCACTTTCGACTCTTTATGTCTTACGCGGAAAAGCGTCTTTTTAAAACTAACGGTTATTGTCAACATGTGACTAAATTACTGTTTTGCCCTTATTACTTGTTTTTGCTTACCATGAAAGGTAACCATTAAAGTTCATTTTTCCTTTCGTCATAATATGACCGAATTATCGATTTACTTCTTTTTAACCATTATTATGGTTTCTTTCACCTTTGATTATCTTGTTCCGTACGACTACACGACGGAACATCATATTTCAATTGTTTAGTTATCTCATTTGTAATTTATATGATAAGAGAATATTCCACAATTTAAGACTAGTGTAAGCTATACTTACCTTGCATCCTGTTTATGCATTTTCCTTCACTCCCGATTAGTTTGACCCGCTTCCTTCCCAAGCTTACACCTAGCTTGTCAAGCGTCAAACTATCATTCAATATTCACAAGGTGGTTAGATTAGTCATTATTAATCATGACTATTTCCACCTTACGTTTTTCGTATAAAAATTAGTATTCATCATATTGTAGGTCGGTTTGACTTTTTAAAAGTTAAATCACCAATTAACACATATGATTGCACTATCAAGTTCACAGACTCAATTAGGCACATTATCAACACTTAGTGAGCATCATCTTTTGAGACACCAAATTAGTTAACATGCCATCCAATTGCTACCTCATGTAATAATAATTCAACATGTAATTTCAGTTATTATAAGCATATACACACTTTGACCATCGTAATCATGGCTTTAATTCTTATGCCAAGACCCACTTCTAATCGTTTATGAACTCTTAACAAAATCTCTAATTTGTTCAAGTAGTTCATTCATATGAGTTAGTATGATGCTTATAAACACCAATACAACATTAATTTTGTCAAATCATCAAAACCCACTTAGCTCATACTTGATTAGTTGACTAATCACTAGTTTATGGCACAATTCTACAAGTTCACATCTAGGGTTTGTTCCTAGACTTATACCCACATCAATATCACTATAACATTCAACATTCATACAAGAATTTCATTCATGCATGTTTATCACAAATTCGAAATATCACTAAACATCAAAATTCAACATACCTTGTGATCCCCTAAGCTTGGTGATCACGATTTTATTAAAAGCCCCAATTTTCCGGCTCGATTTCTCTTTGATTTTGTTGAATTTTGAGTGCTTTAGGGTTCTTGAAGGGAACCCCCTTCTCTTCTCCTGTGGACATCGACCAACACACCTTGTGTGTGTGTGTGTTGGTTTTTGTTTTGTTTTTAATTATAAACTTCATTCACTTATTGCCCAT
>JARYGA010010559.1:0-42709 GCA_030545235.1 Helianthus tuberosus
ACAATTTCCCTTTCTCCAGAAGAACCCTCTGGCTCTTTACCTTTCCTTTTCATTTCAGCATCGATAGCAGCTTGTTGTTGAGCTTTAACCTCTTCTAGTACAACTTCATCAAATTTCTGCTCTAGAGGCATACCAACCACACTCTCTAATACTTTCTTCAACATATAATTTTCATGTTCATTTCGAGCCTTGATTGCTTCCAACTCTTTATTCTTCTGCATGAAGTATTAATTTTGTTGATCTTTTTGAGTTTTCTCTTCCATCAGCTCTACAATCTGAACTTTCATAACATCTATCTCTGCTTCGTCTGCTTCTATCTTTTTCAGCAACGTAGCATTCTCAGCTTCCACAATTTTAACACGTTTAACCAACCTCATGTTTTCAGCCATTGCTGCTTCAACTTTATCATCAACACTCTTTACTTGTGCAGTATTTGCAAAATCAAAATCTCCAACATCTTCAAGACTAATATTCATGTTTGGAGGAATTGGTGGAAATCCTTTGGATCCTGAAGAACCTGGAGTGGTATGAATAATGGGTTGTGAAGGTGGTGGTGTTTGGAAAATTTGTTGTGAAGTAATCACATGTTGTTCTTGATGTGGTGGTGAGAGATGTAGTGGTGAAAGATGTGGTGGTGATGATTGATGAATTTGTGGTGTAGGTTGTCTTGGTGGAGATGATTGTTTTGGAGGTGATTTATGTGGTGATGATTGTATTGGAGATTTATGTGATGTAGGTTCAGGTGGTGGTGTTAATGGTTTACTTGGTTCTTTTGACAATTTCTTCTTCAGAACAATCTTTGGCTTTGTAATCTTTGGAGTAACTTTCTTTATCTTCTGAGATACAATCTTTTTCTTTGCTCCTGCCTTCTTTCCACTACCTGAAGGAGACGATTGAGATTCAGAAACATGTTGTGGTGATGGGACATATGGAGCATCCTCTTTTTCCTGTCTCTTTCTCTTTTTCAACAATTTCTCTTTAACAATCTCTTCTTCAATTCTTTTCAAACGTTCTGATTCATCTATCTCATCTTCAGAAGAACTTGAAGAACTTGTAGAACTCTTATCAATGTCATCACCACTTACTTTTTCTTTCTCAACTTCTATGTTAGCTGCTTGATCTGAGTCTAAATCATCAATGTTTATCATCACATTATCAATATCAACATTCTGATTTTCTTCAGCAGTTACAACCTACTCTTCAAACTCAGGCTCATCAATCAATAACGTTTTAGCCACTTTCTTTTGTTTCTTCTTTGGCAGTTACAACCTCAGGCTCATCAATCAATAACATTCTGATTTTCTTCAGCAGTTACAACCTACTCTTCAACCTCAGGCTCATCAATTAATAACGTCTCTTACAACCTACAACAATTGTTTTCTTTTCATTTTGTATCTTTACAACTGAATTTATCACTTTGTTTGATTCATCATATTTTGCATGCTTCCAGAACCGTTTAATGTGTGACTTGTATACTGGACGTTGATCTGTAAGAGCTTTCTGAATAGGTACTCGACTCATGAACTCCAGTATACTGCTGAATTTTGCCAATTCTGAATTCTTTTGCACATCAAAATCACAACAGCTGTTGTGAAGTGGATCAAAAATGACATTCAAACCCTGTACAACAAAATACACAATGAATTAATACTTAGAAAAATTTCAGCATCAAACAGCTTTAGAGCGAAATCACATGATATAATAACATTCTGAGCGGAAACAACAATCTTCTGATTTTGCTCCACATGACAAACTGTCATATTGAACGGAATCAGATCACAGTGTAGTTAGGGGCGAAATCAGATCTGATGCACTTAGGAGCGAAATCAATACCCAACCTTTCTAAACACATCAGATGATGAAAGTAAACATATTGGCTTGTTTATCACTGGATTCCGAGCAAAGGGTTGTGATTTTTATACTTTTAAAACAATCACAAACATTCTGGATCTAAAATCAAACAACTTCTACTGTTCAAACATAAACAAAACCTAGATCTGGTTCAAACAAATTCTCACACATGATCTATACAATATTCCGAAAACAAAAACAAAATCTATATTCATTTTAAACCACAATCAAACCCTAGATCTATGTTTCGATAACAGTTCATCACCGACATACACAAATTTGTTCAGATCTGTTACAATCAACACTCAAATACATGATTTATACAACAAATATATGATTTCTTGTTCAGATTTAACAGTTAAGAACCCTAATCCTATGAATTCGGAACAGATTATCACCGACACATAAGAACATACATGATATGAAACAAATTTAGCCATAATCTTACCTTTCCCATGTTAATAGTTGAGCAAACCAACTAATAACAACAATCAAACGAAAATCGGGCAGCAATTCCTCTTGAAAAACGATGTTTTTAGGGTTTCGCTCTTTATCGCCGGAGACAGAGAATTAGGGGCGAAATCAGGAAAAATGGTTAGGAGCGGAATCAGACGGCTATTTATATCCAGTCTGATTTCGCTCAAAATGACCTTCGAAGCAATTACGAGCGGAATCAGCCATGAGGCTTAGGAGCGAAATCAGCCATTTAAAGTGTGAACAGTGTGTTTTAGAGCGAAATCAGTTCTAACTTTTCAAAACTTTTCAACATTTTTAACTTTTATCATTTTCTGATTTAATACCGACACACCTAGTTAACCAAGTCCAAATTAATGACCTTGGTCAACTGTTTAGCCTACCAAGTCCAACTTAATGACCTTGGTTGACCAGATTATGAAGTATGCTGACTTTTTGAAACTGAAAACAATTCAAATTAATGAACTGTTGAACTTTTTGAACTTTCAAACACTTTTCCAATCTTTCAAACATATATCAGTCACTTTCCAGAATCTCCTGCTTACCCAAACCTCATGAATCAGACATGATCTGCACAAGACTTTGATCATCAGTTCCCTAACGTCCGTTGTCGAAAATAATGATGAAAATAAAATCCTTTTGGTTTATAGAAACAAATAAGCAGAAATATGTACACACAATCTTTTTGTGAGCGTGTTAGGGGATCATATCAGCTGCCGACAAAATACAAGTACCGTTAAGCTTAGATGACATTTTAAGCATTAGACAATTTGCAATGATTGTCGATATACTGGTCTACTTTAAATTTTCACACAAATTTCAATCTGTTCAGGATATGGATTTAGTGTTTTAGAGACTTAAACTTATACGTGTGTCCCACCTCTTGAATATACTCCCGTATCCAGATCCCAATATTCAGTCTTACAGGTGAGAATACTACAAATGATATCTGTAAGGGGTTAATAAATTATGAAGAATCATGAGAGCTCAGGTCAGAACCATCGTTCAGCAGAGAGATCATGACTCAACTTGTGGGTGTGTCCCCTTTAGAGGATCTTTTTTACAACAGCATTGCTAAGCAATTTTATTGTCTTATCAAATATGCTGAGGGTGATGCTATGTTTCAAGCATTTGCGGAAAGTATTATTCGAGGACTAGGTTAGAACTACCGTTCAGCAGAAGTCCCGGAATAATACCCCAGATATCACTGAGTATAAAGACCTAGTATATCAGAAAAAGGAATCTTTCAAACGAGATTTCAAGGGTTACCTATATATCCAAGTAGTGTTCCCCACAAAATAAGCAAGTATGAATTTAGGTTTATATCCCGAACAAACCTACTAAATGTGTAAAAACCTATCGGCATATCATTTACAAGACTGCTTAACACATTTTCACATTACTTTTCTTTAGCGTACTACATTGTCTAGCTGATGTACTATCATTTCCCCTTTTTACACAAACTCATTTTTACTTTTTCAAATGTTTTTGGTTTTTGTAATTTTATCATGTTTTTGTATTTTTCTGCAAACTTTCTCCCCCTAAAAAGAAAAACATATTTTTGTGTTTTTGTTTTTATCGAAAAGCAGAAAAACAAACTATACAAAACAAAGGTGACAACATGACATAGTTCACATCAGATCGCCGCCCTCCTCGGCTTCACATTCTTCAACCTTCCCAGAACGCAGATTTTTCATCCCATTTAATTTTAAAAGATAATAAAATCTCTTTTTATCAAACGGTTTTGTATAAAAATTTGCCTTCTGATCATTGGTGTGTATATGTTCAATACGTATCAACTTCTTCTCATAACAATCACGGATGAAGTGATGACGGATCTCAATAAGTTTTGTTTTAGAATGGTGAACCGGGTTTTTAGTTATATTAATGGCTGCTTCATTATCCACGAAAATCGGTGTATCCAAGAATTGCAAACCAAAGTCGCGCATTTGCTGCTGGATCCAAAGGATCTGAGAACAGCAGCTGGAGGCTGAAACTGTCATACCCCGATATTTCCACGTATTACCGGTGGGCCCGGTGGGGAGTATCGTGACGTAGTTGATATCATCATAGTCAAACAACACAATATATAAATGCACAGCGGAAGCAAAAGATAAATATATTACATTCCGAATATAAAGTAATGTCAAAGTATTACAATGGAAAGTAAAGGATCCACAGGCGGATCTTAAAACATAAACATCGTTCAACAGACTTTAGACGCCTAGAACTTGCAAGATTCCTTATTAACGCCCTGAGCTTCCAGCCAATTACGTTCAGTACCTGTCACTTAACCTTTTTGGAAAATACGTCAGTTTACACTGGTAAATACAATTAACTGACTCATTTTGGAAAAAGAGTTTGAAAATTGATTTGAATGCACGAGGCACAAAATATCTTTTATAACTTGGGACTATTTTATTAATAAAAATCTTGTATCCGATTTACATGTTTGTCCAACATTTAGGGCCGGTGATTCTATAATACAAGCCGGTCAAGATTAATCGACACACCATAAATATAACTCACAAGAAGACACCTTACGAGTGAGTATATCTTTTACATACGTAACAGGAGGTGTTATGCCTACACCTTGTGCTTACGTTATGGCCATTCACTTTTTAAATGAGCCAAGGATATCCAGGACACGGTCATTAACCCCTAATGTTATTTGTTATCAATCAATACAGATTAAAACGGGATTATGCAATTTAATCATCTCCGATTAAAAGGTTTCTACACCCGACCAAGCGGTATTTTTATAATACCGTATCCTAAGCCCGTATAAGGGAAAATAAGTTAAAAGTATTTACCTGAGCTAGCAATGCAATTTATACTCAGCCGTATATTCAAATCAGCAAGCACA
This sequence comes from Helianthus tuberosus, assembly GCA_030545235.1. Taxonomy (NCBI): domain Eukaryota; kingdom Viridiplantae; phylum Streptophyta; class Magnoliopsida; order Asterales; family Asteraceae; genus Helianthus; species Helianthus tuberosus. Next base: position 5,192 of record JARYGA010010559.1, read on the forward strand.
AGTACTTCTACTGGTGCTCTTAATCTGGAACGGAGGTTTTATTAACCTATTAGATTCCTAACGGGTCTTATTTAAGTCGTAACTTAGACCGGTTAGTTTTTAAGGAACGGTTCACGGTTCTTGCGCACGAATAAGCGAAGACCGAAATAGAATGTGATTTAGACCCGACAAGTTTGAAGACTTGTATAATATGGGTAAACTAAACACATTCTGGATTTTGAGATAAAAATGATAAGGTTTGACCCGTTTTGGCTAATTTATGCAAACTAGTTACATAAACCGAACCGAACGCGTAAGAAGCGTAACGGGTAACCATAAGAGTCATATACAGGTTTGCTAAGTTAATATGCCTTATATATGTTGTGATATCAGTAAGATACCTTCCATTATGCCCAAAACGAATTAAGGACCAATTTATGCCCCGTAGGGGTATTTCGGTCATTTTTAACGGTTATAAAAGAGATTAAATATTAATCTGAGTTACAGGTCTGATTAAATTAGTAAATATACTTAACTTAATAAGTTATAACAGTGGGGTATCATACATATGTGAAATTTATTAATTATAACCATATTATGCACCGCAGGGGCATTTTGGTAAGTTCACATAGGCTTAAAAGGCCAAAACTGGAAATCTGAGTTTAAAACTTATGCTTACTGTTAAAATATAAAATTTACTGAATATATCAGTAGGCATCAACCCTTATATGTTTAAAATAGTTTTGATACATACTATGCGTTAAAAACGCTTAAAAAGGCGATTTGGAGCCATTTCCGGGTTTTCAAAGGAAAGCTGATATTTTTATTATTCCAGAAGGCTCAAAATATTTTATTTATCATATTAAATCAGTAGAAAAAGGTTTGGCATCAAAAGGATTTGTAAAACTCATTTTATAGCCCAAAAGGGCAAAAACCGGCAATTACCGAATTATAGCTAGAACCCTATGTTATGCTCAGCCTAAAAATAAATAAAAATCTTCAAAAATCCCAAAATATTATTTTATATCAGTAGGTAAAAAGTTTGGTTTCAAAAATTGGGTTTAGATAGGCTTTATGCTAATTAAGCCGTTAAATTAATAAAAAGCTTTCTAATTACGCTATTGAGCATAACTCCTAATCTAGACCTCAAACTGATGTCAAATTTTAGGGACAAGTTTATAATTTAGTAGTGACGGTTTCTATCCTCTCACATTTTCAAAAATATCGTTTTAAGGTCCAAAGGGCATAATGGTCAACATTTAGGCATATAACGGAAACACGCATGAACTAGGATTTCTATGGAACCAAGTTGTATAACCTCGGAGGGTTATACTAACCTATAATATGGTCCTAAAGGAATACTAAGGCATATCTAAACTAAGCTAAATCGGGTCAGAACTAAAAGTCAAAGCAAAAGTCAACTTTTGCGACTTTCGGTTCCGAACCGAGTCTATACTTAGAGTTGTCGGGTTGAACATGCTTAGACATGTTCAACTAATATTTACCAAGTTATTAATGTGGAAAAACTGATTTTATGACTTTTAGTTAATAGTTATGCATTTTATTTAAAATTAACCCGTTTGACTTTCATTTGACCCGACAATTAAACTAAGTACACGTGGTAATTAGGAGGCGCCCTTTTGAGGGTTAATTACCTACCTAATTACGGTCACGTAGCCATATTCGTTGTGAACCATGGCTTAGTCGTTTAAAAGTCAAAGCGTTTATCGAAACGCTTGACTTTTCGGCTTTAACCGCTAAATAATTAAACTAAACACGAAAAGGGACTTACAAAGGGTCCAAGCAAGGAGGGTTGATCCTAATTTCTCAGGTATGAGGAGCAAAGTCCCCAACTTAGAGAATTCAAGATCATGTGTGGGTTATGAAGGAAGTGGGGAAGGGTATTTATAGGTTTTTGAGGACCGTTAGGATCGTTCCTCGTAAACCGTGATTGAATCTGAACCCTACACATATTACCCATGGTTTTATAAACAATGGGCAGCCCCTAGTTTCCAAAAAAACCATTTACAATTGATAGAAACTGCTGGAACAGGCTGTTTACAGCTGTTTAGCAGCAAACATCACTTTCATATATGGCAGAAATGGCCCCTGTGAGCTTTTATGGTCACTTTAGGCACGTTCAAGGCCCGTTAACCTCATTTTAAGGCCCCACTATGATGTTTAAACATAGGGTACATGAAACATGTTCAAAAACATGTCGGATGTCGGTTCCTTTGGCCGTACGGTCACGTAGTGCGTCGAATTACGACGAAACACGGACGAAGGCTAAAAACGGTCCAAATTACGCGACGAGTGGAATTTTATCATGCCACACACTAAAATAAAATATTTTAGTGCTTACATAAATTTTTGGGTGTCCGGGGATATTCAGAATGCGAGATATGCGCAAAAGTGCAAACTTGTGCACTTTTTGACACTTTTAGTCCCTGCATGACATAAAAGTTTATTTTTGCGTACCAAACACCTCTAAACCTATATCTAAGCTATATAAAGGATAAATAGGGTATGTTTAACTTATGGACATATTCCGGAAGGTCCGTTACCATACGATTCGACCTCCTTTTGCAGTTTGACGCAATTAGTCCCTTAATTGCGCAAAGTAGCGCGAAATGCCGTTTAATGATATCTAAGCCTTCCATGGCCCATAATAATCATTCCCAAGCATATATTTAAATATTACTACGCTCCCATTTGCTTAAATGGTCACCGAATGGCGTAGATTCAAAAGTTGACGCTTTAGGCCCCTCTATTGCGCAAACTTGCGCATTTCATCATTTATTAGCATTGAAGCCTTATCTAATCCATATTAGGCATACTTGAAAGTATTATTAAACATTAAGATGCTTCGGGTTCTCTAAAAGGTCATTCAGAGGTATAATTAAACATATTGACACTTTTAGTCCCTCTAACTTGCAAAGTTGCGCGTAACTTTACTTATAGGCATAAAAACCTTAGACGGCCATTAATTGGCATTTCCGAGAGTTATAATTAAATATTAAGAAGCTCCTGGTTTGTTAAAAGGTCACTCAGAGGTAAGAATTAACATGTTGACGCTTTTAACCCTTTTTCTACGCAAACTTTCAATTAATTACATAAACGGCTACACTTGATTAACAAGTGGCTTATTTGTGAATATAAAACCATAAAAGGTTATTTAGAAACTTATTTTAGGTATGATAATACTTCCAGTTCTTTCATAATCAAAGTTTTCGATTTTTCGAAAAATTAGTCCTTTAAATTCAACGTTTGACTTCATTAGGGTTTATTACACGTGTCAATACTTCATTGGACGTGATTTTTCGAGGTGTTACATCCTCACCCCCTTAAAAGAAATCTCGACCTCGAGATTTGCTTAAAGTAAATGAAGTATTTTCTGTCGTATCATGGATTTAACTTCCATAGTATATTTGGGCCTCCAAGGGTATCCCAGTTGACCTATACAATAGGTGCATACTTTCTTTTGGAGCTCCTTAACCTGTCGATTCTCAATCGAAATAGGTTGCTCCTACTATCATAGATCTGCATATCATTATGTGATAGTGCTTTTCGACTTATTGGTGACACGTCGCTAAATCATTAGTGTGGGTCACATTGCGCGTTCCACCAAGCTCCTATATTAGGTCTTAGCTCGTAAGCTATTTAGTCTTGATATATTCGAATCCTTCGAATGACTTTGTAGATTCCGAGCTTAACTAACCTGAAAATTACAACTCGGCACACCCTTCCAGGGTGTTATCTTTTGTTGAACCTTATCTTTTAACCAGAACTTAGGAGGGTTGCTATTTTCATAAATCCTTGATTTCCTGCCGTATACTGGCAACTTACAATCGATTATGGATTTGTATGATCTTATTTGTTGTTTCCAATGCAACTTTCAGATCCTGATAGGTGGACTTCCCAAAGTCTCGTCCATCCTACGGATGTTTTGATATTTCATCCATACAAGGTCTCCAAAGGAGCCACCTTGATACTTATATAACAACTATTGTAGAAAAGCTTACCTTAAGGTGAGATGGTTATTCCAACCATTGCTCAAAACTAATCTTAAGGAGTAGCTAATCCTTACAGTTAGTCGAACAAATCGACGATCCAGGGCAGCTGATGGCGATTCTTAATTGTTGCCTAAATTGGGTTGCGGTAATCAATGCATAAGCAAAATGAACCATCTTTCTTATTTAACAATATCAAACTCTCGGAATATTGAGGTAGGCTATATGAATATCCTATCTTAAAATTTACTGAATCAGGGTTTCGATTATTCCATTAATGGTACTAGCTGTCTTGGAGATTTCATAATGATACAGCCCTAAATGGGATATAAATCTTAACTCTACTTGCCTCTCGGGAGGTAAACATGGTAGTCTTAGGAGAAGATAATCAAGATACAAGGAGGTTACAGAGATTTTCCAAATCTCAGGCTCCAGTTCATCCATCCTTGCTGGTGTCAAATGAGTGACACATTTATGTTACGAGTCCACGGAATTCTTAATCAGAGACACTTACTTAGACAATTCCATTCTGGATATCATCTTTGAATACCATTAGTTGACTTTAATACCGTATGACCATTGAATATCTTTGTGGTTCCATGCATTAAACCTCCATACTGATCAGGCATGGAAGCAATCTATGGAACTTATTGAGATACACCAATCCTCATATGGTGCTTTTGTCATACCATATGGTATTCTTAATCGATAGAGATCAAGAGATATCAACTTCATATTCTGACGTACTTCATCTGGGGAGGGGGTACTCGAATTATATGACTGAAGATTTCTAGCAGGAACAGAAGAAATGGTTCCTATGATTTTGTTGGTAAGTTTTACCTTACACTTAACATCTAGGGTTCTTATAAAAGATTTTAAAAGTTTGCTATACTTATAGTTTATGAAGGATTGATTGGTATCCGAATCAAAGCAGAATTCTTAGCGTTTATTCACTGATAAGTGTTAAGGAATGTACCTGATGCCATTATTTATGAACTAGCTCAGGCATTTTAGGCGCTTTCATTCTTAGGCTTTCCTTCCTTAGCCGCATTTCCTTTGACAGATTTAGGGCACGTGGTCTTGATGTGGCCTTTCTCATTACAGCCGAAGCAGACTGCATTCTTCATGTCCTTGCAGTCCAACGTCTTATGTTCCCTTGATTTGTAGATACCACAAGCCCTCGACTGTGATTGGGATTTTGGTTCGAACCTGCACTTCCCATAATGGCGCTTCTTGCAGGTCTTGCATACAGGTTTCTGGTTGGACTTTTGTTTGTTCTTTTTCGTAGAACTCTGGGAGTTATCTTCCTCCCTTTTCCTTTTTAGTTCATCCCTTGCATTAGAGGTATGAACGAGATCCTTCTTGTGAGTAAGGACGTGTGGTCTTGGATGAGACTTGGAGCAAGTAGCATCGGGCTCCTTGAACTTTTTCACGGCCTTCTTCACAGCTTTACCAACAGCTGCGTCTATCATAGTTTGAAGAACATCACTGGAAATTCTAAGGTTCACAATTGTAGCATCATTGGCATGTGTCACATCATCCATAACACGACCAACGGCTGTCTTATCTGAGTTTGCCATACTCGATATTGCTTCCTAACACCAATAAAACAATTTCTTAGTTGCAATCCAACAACTGCTATTCCTCATCCCGATGGCCTTAATATATACTAACCATGGTATCAATAACCCATACAGGCTAATATAGCACTAACATTCTTTAATGAACGTTATTTAAAATGTATATTAATATTACTTAGCCTAGGTCACAAAAGACCATCAATGGCATTTAAGGTTTGGACCTAGTCCATCACTTTTCTGACAGAGGATCAAAACGTCACATCTGTCTTTATTATATTGAAGAGTTTAGGTAGCTTGAAAGCTTGCCATAGGGATATCAAAAAAGAGTGATTCCTATTAGATATAAAATATCCATCTAAGGTTTGTTGGAGTACTCTCTAGAGTATCATCGGCCAATTTCTACTTCGCAGTAAATGATCAGAGTCCTAATCAGGTGGAGACAACAGTTCTCAATATATATCGTTAATTATAGAATCATATGTGCCAACATCAAATAAATTTCTGCATAACTTCTTGATAAGGGAAAAGTACCTGCTATATAGTCGTCATTCTGCACCATCTCCTGGGCGTTCCTCTTGAAGACTCATGCGTTTGTGTTCTTGGCCTCTCCAGGCTTCTTTATAAGCTTTGGGCAGTTGGTTTTGATGTGCCCTTCCTCGTTACAATTGTAACATGTCGCGCTCTTCAACTCCTTGCAATCTAAGGTTTTGTGACCCTTAGTCTTGCAAATTCCACACAATTTAGCACGTGGGTCGATAGTACATTTTCCAGAATGTTGCTTTCTGCAGTTACTGCATTTGGGTGTGTTATTAGACTGACTCGAGTTTTTCCTAAATTCGGAGTCTTCCTTGTTCCTAAAACTTCCCTTTTTCTTCTTGTCAGACCGATGAGAATTCTCCTCCTCTCTTTCCCTTTTTCCCTCGCCAGAAGCCTTAACAGACTTATTTCTGATTGCATCTAAGGTGAGAGATAAGGATAAGTCCACCGCGGACCTATATGTGGTAGGCCTAGATGCTTTAACATTTCCCTTTATCTCTGGTGCTAGGCCTCCAATAAAACGCGCTATGCGTTTAGGTTCAGGGGTGACTAAGTAAGGAACTAGGCGGGACATAGTGTTGAAACTTGTCACATATGCCTGGCAATCCAAATTCTCCATGACCAGAGTCAAGAAGTCTGATTCTATCTCTTCTACCTCATGCTGAGGGCAATAGTTTTCCTTGATTAATGCAACAAATTGATCCCAAGATAAGTTGTAGAGTAGGACCTTTCCCGTGGCTTGGAGCAATGATCTCCACCATGCCAACGCTTCTCCTTTGAATGATTGTGAAACAAATTTCACAACATCTTGTTCCGCACAACCGCTGATGTCAACAACAGTGTCCATCTCATCGAGCCATGTCATGCAATCGATGGCCCCTTTTTCCCCTGTAAAGTCTCCGGGCTTGCAGGAGACAAAATATTTATATGAGCAGGTCTTAATTGGTGCCTCTTGATGAAGCACAACCTGTCTAGGCGGAACACTCCTCTGATTTGATGAGTGATGAACATCGTTCTCCCTTGACTCATGTGTTTTGGGAGGGGGCTTACTACGAGCCACAGATAGAGTCTTAGAGTGGTTATCATTTGATTCATCATACTGTCTGTCAAGAGCTCGAGTAACTGCATAATCTATTATTGCCTGCAGTTCCGCTCCAGTTACATTAATTCTGGTAGTATCATTGTTCTCCTTCAAGTGGCTGTTAACTTCATCTAATCCAGCCATGTAGCTTGATTGCTTCATAAACATTGACAATGATTTATTCAGAGGTTATTATGAAATTATCATTTTTGATAATTTATTAACCATGGTAATATAAACCATATGGGTTAATTTGTTAATTTTATTAGTATTTTTCATTATAATTTTATCCTAGTATATAAAAACACCAAGGATATTAAAGTGGCGCAGCAGCCTGGTCACGAGGACAGTTTTGAATTTATAAGCCATGATCGTTTGGAATCGAGGCATTTAAGGTTTGAGCATAGTCGGTTACTTTTCTTGACAGAGAGTCGAAAGCTACAACTGCCTTTTGTCTTTTAGGACAATAGATATAGCCCGTGGGCATTTCCCTTCTGAGGGATGTTTATGATATGATCATCTTTTCAGATGCTATTAGTCGAGATCGTTTGGATCATACCGACTATTATGCTTGGACATGGTCCAACATTTTTAGACAGGAGGTCAAAGACCAACACTGTCGTTGTCTTATCGGACAAAAAGTTTAGCCCGTAGGCACTTCATCACTATTGATGTTTATAATATGATCATCTTATAGGATGATATAAGCCATGATTTCTAGATCATTAGGCCAAATCAGGAAATTAAAAAAAAAATCCAATATAGGGATGACTATCGTGATTTTCTCAGATCACTTTTGTCAAGAGTGCTAACACGTTCTTCGGCGTTAACAATATGATCATCTTTATTTGATGATTTGAGCCATGATTTCTAAATCAATCGGCTAGACAAGAAAATTGGAAGAATCCAATATAAGGATGACTGTTGTGATTTTCTCGAATCACATTTGTCAAGAGTGCTAACACGTTCTTAGGTGTTAACAAGGATTTGATTCTCTTGAATAGGTCTTACCATCTTGGCCATGTCTTAAAGTAACATGTGGCTAGGTCTTGTCCTTTTTAAATTTTGCCATTTTATTATAATGGTAGATCTTATAATATAGGAATGATATTTTAAATATAATCGTTCCTTTAAAATTTAAACAAGTATATGGTTGCCCTAAACGGGACATCTAACAGAAAATACTTGCCCATGCAAGGGCTAATCGGAAAATAACAAAGGAACCAAATAAGGGCAAAATAAAACGAATTAGGATTAGTCCTATGTTCTTGTCTAGACTCAAGAATGTGCAATTGTGTAACTGAGATTAAACACAAAAAGGCTAGCGTTTAATTCACTCAGTGTTGGCTCTGATACCAACCTGTCACACCCTGATATTTCCACGTATTACCGGTGGGCCCGGTGGGGAGTATCGTGACGTAGTTGATATCATCATAGTCAAACAACACAATATATAAATGCACAGCGGAAGCAAAAGATAAATATATTACATTCCGAATATAAAGTAATGTCAAAGTATTACAACGGAAAGTAAAGGATCCACAGGCGGATCTTAAAACATAAACATCGTTCAACAGACTTTAGACGCCTAGAACTTGCAAGATTCCTTATTAACGCCCTGAGCTTCCAGCCAATTACGTTCAGTACCTGTCACTTAACCTTTTTGGAAAATACGTCAGTTTACACTGGTAAATACAATTAACTGACTCACTTTGGAAAAAAGAGTTTGAAAATTGATTTGAATGCACGAGGCACAAAATATCTTTTATAACTTGGGACTATTTTATTAATAAAAATCTTGTATCCGATTTACATGTTTGTCCAACATTTAGGGCTGGTGATTCTATAATACAAGCCGGTCAAGATTAATCGACACACCATAAATATAACTCACAAGAAGACACCTTACGAGTGAGTATATCTTTTACATACGCAACAGGAGGTGTTATGCCTACACCTTGTGCTTACGTTATGGCCATTCACTTTTTAAATGAGCCAAGGATATCCAGGACACGGTCATTAACCCCTAATGTTATTTGTTATCAATCAATACAGATTAAAACGGGATTATGCAATTTAATCATCTCCGATTAAAAGGTTTCTACACCTGACCAAGCGGTATTTTTATAATACCGTATCCCAAGCCCGTATAAGGGAAAATAAGTTAAAAGTATTTACCTGAGCTAGCAATGCAATTTATACTCAGCCGTATATTCAAATCAGCAAGCACAACTACTTCTACTGGGGCTCTTAATCTGGAACGGAGGTTTTATTAACCTATTAGATTCCTAACGGGTCTTATTTAAGTCGTAACTTAGACCGGTTAGTTTTTAAGGAACGGTTCACGGTTCTTGCGCACGATTAAGCAAAGACCAGAATAGAATGTGATTTAGACCCGACAAGTTTGAAGACTTGTATAATATGGGTAAACTAAACACATTCTGGATTTTGAGATAAAAATGATAAGGTTTGACCCGTTTTGGCTAATTTATGCAAACCAGTTACATAAACCGAACCGAACGCGTAAGAAGCGTAACGGGTAACCATAAGAGTCATATACAGGTTTGCTAAGTTAATATGCCTTATATATGTTGTGATATCAGTAAGATACCTTCCATTATGCCCAAAACGAATTAAGGACCAATTTATGCCCCGTAGGGGTATTTCGGTCATTTTTAACGGTTATAAAAGAGATTAAATATTAATCTGAGTTACAGGTCTGATTAAATTAGTAAATATACTTAACTTAATAAGTTATAACAGTGGTGTATCATACATATGTGAAATTTATTAATTATAACCATATTATGCACCGTAGGGGCATTTTGGTAAGTTCACATAGGCTTAAAAGGCCAAAACTGGAAATATGAGTTTAAAACTTTTGCTTACTGTTAAAATATAAAAATTTACTGAATATATCAGTAGGCATCAACCCTTATATGTTTAAAATAGTTTTGATACATACTATGCGTTAAAAACACTTAAAAAGGCGATTTGGAGCCATTTCCGGGTTTTCAAAGGAAAGCTGATATTTTTATTATTCCAGAAGGCTCAAAATATTTTATTTATCATATTAAATCAGTAGAAAAAGGTTTGGCATCAAAAGGATTTGTAAAACTCATTTTATAGCCCAAAAAGGCAAAAACCGGCAATTACCGAATTATAGCTAGAACCCTACGTTATGCTCAGCCTAAAAATAAATAAAAATCTTCAAAAATCCCAAAATATTATTTTATATCAGTAGGTAAAAAGTTTGGTTTCAAAAATTGGGTTTAGAAAGGCTTTATGCTAATTAAGCCGTTAAATTAATAAAAAGCTTTCTAATTACGCTATTGAGCATAACTCCTAATCTAGACCTCAAACTGATGTCAAATTTTAGGGACAAGTTTATAATTTAGTAGTGACGGTTTCTATCCTCTCACATTTTCAAAAATATCGTTTTAAGGTCCAAAGGGCATAACGGTCAACATTTAGGCATATAACGGAAACACGCATGAACTAGGATTTCTATGGAACCAAGTTGTATAACCTCGGAGGGTTATACTAACCTATAATATGGTCCTAAAGGAATACTAAGGCATATCTAAACTAAGCTAAATCGGGACAGAACTGAAAGTCAAAGCAAAAGTCAACTTCTACGACTTTCGGTTCCGAACCGAGTCTATACTTAGAGTTGTCGGGCTGAACATGCTTAGACATGTTCAACTAATATTTACCAAGTTATTAATGTGGAAAAACTGATTTTATGACTTTTAATTAATAGTTATGCATTTTATTTAAAATTAACCCGTTTGACTTTCATTTGACCCGACAATTAAACTAAGTACACGTGGTAATTAGGAGGCGCCCTTTTGAGGGTTAATTACCTACCTAATTACGGTTACGTAGCCATATTCGTTGTGAACCATGGCTTAGCCGTTTAAAAGTCAAAGCGTTTATCGAAACGCTTGACTTTTCGGCTTTAACCGCTAAATAATTAAACTAAACACGAAAGGGGACTTACAAAGGGTCCAAGCAAGGAGGGTTGATCCTAATTTCTCAGGTATGAGGAGCAAAGTCCCCAACTTAGAGAATTCAAGATCAAGTGTGGGTTATGAAGGAAGTGGGGAAGGGTATTTATAGGTTTTTGAGGACCGTTAGGATCGTTCCTCGTAAACCGTGATTGAATCTGAACCCTACACATATTACCCATGGTTTTATAAACAATGGGCAGCCCCTAGTTTCCAAAAAAACCATTTACAATTGATAGAAACTGCTGGAACAGGCTGTTTACAGCTGTTTAGCAGCAAACAGCACTTTCATATATGGCAGAAATGGCCCCTGTGAGCTTTTATGGTCACTTTAGGCACGTTCAAGGCCCGTTAACCTCATTTTAAGGCCCCACTATGATTTTTAAACATAGGGAACATGAAACATGTTCAAAAACGTGTCGGATGTCGGTTCCTTTGGCCGTACGGTCACGTAGTGCGTCGAATTATGACGAAACACGGACGAACGCTAAAAACGGTCCAAATTACGCGACGAGTGGAATTTTATCATGCCACACACTAAAATAAAATATTTTAGTGCTTACATAAATTTTTGGGTGTCCGGGGATATTCAGAATGCGAGATATGCGCAAAAGTGCAAACTTGTGCACTTTTTGACACTTTTAGTCCCTGCATGACATAAAAGTTTATTTTTGCGTACCAAACACCTCTAAACCTATATCTAAGCTATATAAAGGATAAATAGGGTATGTTTAACTTATGGTCATATTCCGGAAGGTCCGTTACCATACGATTCGACCTCCTTTTGCAGTTTGACGCAATTAGTCCCTTAATTGCGCAAAGTAGCGCGAAATGCCGTTTAATGATATCTAAGCCTTCCATGGCCCATAATAATCATTCCCAAGCATATATTTAAATATTACTACGCTCCCGTTTGCTTAAATGGTCACCGAATGGCGTAGATTCAAAAGTTGACGCTTTAGGCCCCTCAATTGCGCAAACTTGCGCATTTCATCATTTATTAGCATTGAAGCCATATCTAATCCATATTAGGCATCCTTGAAAGTATTATTAAACATTACGATGCTTCGGGTTCTCTAAAAGGTCATTCAGAGGTATAATTAAACATATTGACACTTTTAGTCCCTCTAACTTGCAAAGTTGCGCGTAACTTTACTTATAGGCATAAAAACCTTAGACGACCATTAATTGGCATTTCCGAGAGTTATAATTAAATATTATGAAGCTCCTGGTTTGTTAAAAGGTCACTCAGAGGTAAGAATTAACATGTTGACGCTTTTAACCCTTTTTCTGCGCAAACTTTCAATTAATTACATAAACGGCTACACTTGATTAACAAGTGGCTCATTTGTGAATATAAAACCATAAAAGGTTATTTAGAAACTTATTTTAGGTATGATAATACTTCCAGTTCTTTAATAACCAAAGTTTTCGATTTTTCGAAAAATTAGTCCCTTAAATTCAACGTTTGACTTCATTAGGGTTTATTACACGTGTCAATACTTCATTGGACGTGATTTTTCGAGGTGTTACAGAAACGTATTCAGCCTCACAAGTAGAAAGCACCACAGAGGTTTGTTTCTTGCACTGCCAGGTAACAAGTCGAGTTCCAAAGAACTGACACCCAGCAGTGGTGGACTTAGCGTTCTGCTTGCAGCTTCCAAAGTCAGAATCAGCGAAACCTGTTAGAGAAAAGTCACCCGAGCGAGGATAGCACAAGCCGATGCTTGGGCAGCCTTTCAAATACCGTAATATCCTTTTGACAATCGTCAGGTGTGACTACTTCGGGCTCGACTGATATCTAGCGCAAAGACATGTCGGGTACATAATGTCCGGTCGGAAAGCAGTGAGATACATTAAGGATCCGATGATTGACCGGTACAATGTCTCCTCCACCTTGACCCCATTCTTGTCAGGAAAAATACCATGATTCTGTGCAAGGGGGGTTGATGCTGGACTGCATTGATCCATGTCAAACTTTTCAAGCACGTCCTTCACATATTTTGTTTGGTGAATGAAGATTCCATCGGGCATCTGTTCTACCTGCAGCCCGAGGAAGAACTTCATATCCCCCATTGTACTCATCTCGAACTTCTTTTTCATCACCAACTCAAATTCTTTACACAACTCGTCGTTTCTCGAACCAAAAATAATATCATCAACGTAGATCTGCACGATTAAGAGATGGCCTGCAACTTCCTTTGTGAACAATGTGCTATCAACTGTCCCTCTAATGAACCCGTTGGTCAAAAGATGTTGGGAAAGCGTCTCATACCAGGATCTTGGGGCCTGGTGTAAACCGTAGAGCGCCTTATCTAGCAAATAGACCTTGTTCTTGTTTTGTGGATCAGTGAACCCCGGTGGTTGTCCCACATACACCTCTTCTTTAATCGTTCCATACAGGAAGGCAGATTTAACATCCTGCTGGTACACTTTAAAGTCTTTCCATGACGCAAACACCAGGAAGATCCGAATAGCCTCAAGTCGAGCAACAGGCACGTAAACCTCATCATAGTCGATGCCTTCTTGCTGACTGAATCCTTGTACCACTAATCGTGCTTTGTTTTGAACCACGACTCCTCTATCGTCTCTCTTACATTTGAAAACCCACTTCGTTTTAATCAACTTTTGATTCTCAGGAAGGTCTACTAGTCTCCACGCTCCCAACTTCTCGAATTGTTGCAGCTCCTCTTGCATTGTATTTACCCAGCTATCTTCAGTCAAGGCTTCTTTATACGTTCTGGGCTCGATCTGCGAAATAAAACATTTCAGTGAGAATTCCTCTTGTAAAGGAGCAACAAATGAATAAAAACATGTAAGAGCTCGATTGATTTGATCTCTTGTATTAACACCACTTTGCAGGTCACCGATAATCTGCTCTGACGGATGATAAGACAAGGTTCGAGGCATGACGGTGCCAGGTACATCAACTTCCGATTGCAAGCTCGTTATGTCTAGATCACCGGTGTGATCCTCAGCTTCCGTCGAAGTAACGTTTGGTTCATCGTCAAAAGTAGGAGCGGATTCCTCTTCTGAGTCGTCAGAGTTTCAAACGTTGGAGCTGGTTCCTCTAGTCGTTCGTGAACTGTTCCACTTGGACCGGCTTCGTGATCGTTTGTGCCACCTGTAGGAATACTTGTATCCACTTCAGGTTGTGAGACTACCAAAGGCCTTGGCACTTGATCTTGCGAACTAGATTGTTGCTTTTGATATAGCAGAATAAGTTCTTTAATACTTGGCTCGGTAGGAAGATGAAACGACTCCCAGAGTTTATCATAATCGAACAAGAATCTTTGTCCGGGAAGTTGTGGTGATGCAGTGTGCTTCTGACAATCCACATGCAGAACTTGTATTACTTTTCCCAGGCAAGGTACGAATACCCTCTTCAATGGGCTCGCATAACCTACAAAGAAACCATCATTCGACTTAGCACCAAATTTACCGTTTTCATCAATAAAAGTACATGGAGACCCAAAAGGCTCCAGAAACTCTAGATTTGGCTTGTAACGGTGTAACAACTCAAAACTTGTTTTCTTGTACTTCTTGACAGTGAGCCCACGGTTCAAAGTATAACAAGCTACAGCCACTGCTTCGCTCCAGAAGAAGATCGGTAACTTGGAATCGGCTAAAATTGTTCGAGCAGTTTCTATTAAGGTCCGATTCTTTCTTTCAGCTACGCCGTTCTGTTGTGGAGTATACGGTGCACTAAATTCATGAAGAATCCCCTTTTCATTGCAGAACTCGAGCATCTTGTTATTCTTGAATTCCGTTCCATTGTCACTACGTATTCTTTGGATAGGCAGCTTATACAACGTCTCCATCTTTTTGAACAGAACCATCAGTGACTCAAACGTCTGATCTTTTCTTTCCAAACACACAACCCACGAAAACCTTGTATAGTCATCAGTTACTACCAAGCAGTATAGATCACCACTGATGCTTTTTACATTGACCGGCCCTAAGAGATCCATGTGGAGTCTCTCAAGCGGTACTCTGATCGAGTTTAGCAACTTCTGTGGGTGTGACTTCCGAGTCTGCTTTCCCTTCTTACAAGCTACACAATCATCAGACAAATGAAAATTCTTTAAATTTACACCTTCGACTAAATCATTATGCACCAGAAAATTCATTTTTCTAACATGTATGTGGCCCATCTTACGATGCCACATAATAGACTCTTTTTCAGTTGCTTTCGTTTTCGACACAAAACATTGTTTTTGATGATTTGTTGGCGTTGCGACACTCATATCAAGAATATACAAGTCGTTTTCCCGTGGAGCTCGCAACAACATCATATCATCAGGGATTTCAAACCCAGGTTTTAAAACCAAACATTCGTTTTTCGTGAAATGTACAGTAAACGATTTATCACAGATTTGAGAAATACTAAGCAAGTTATTTTCCAATCCTATGATGTAATTCACTTTCTCAAACGAAATGACCCCATTTGTCAGGGTTCCTTGGCCCACAATCCCGCCACCCCGATTTCCTGCAAATCCCACATAACATCCGTTGATTGATTTTACATCGTAAAGCAGTGCCAGCATCCCCGTCATATGTCTGGAGGCCCCACTGTCCATGATCCATTTTGAAATGATTGACTTGGGCAGCCCCTACACACATTACATCAAATCATTCAAACAACGATTTCCATGACTTCTTAACTTGTGGAATACTACCAAACACTACCTCACATTTCTCATCAATTTTAGGAAAATTAAACGTGACATTCGGAACATCAGTTTTAGCTTTTGGTTTTACTTCATTTTTGATCGGGGGAAACTCTGCAAGAAACTTATTAAGTTCAAATTCAAACTCTGTAACGTCATCTTTCAAAACCTTTGTTTCATTTTTCAAAATGTTTTCCATCTTTTTCTCCTCGACATTTGATTTTGATTTCACAACCCATGACTGATTTTCAAAAACTTTCATTTTAGGATAAATCTTTGAAGTCTTTTGAAACTTTGAAGATTCACCAATCTCGAATGTCGATTTTGGCTTATCTTCCGACTTCAACGATTCACCTTTCTTCAAGATGCGGATTGATGAAACCATTGGTTTTTTACCCTTTATGTCAACTGGTGACTTAGGTCGAGGTTTTTGAACAACAGATTTTACGATAGGTTTCTCAAAAACTTTCTTGCATTGTTTTTCCATGTGTCCGATTTCATTGCAGCGATAGCAAATTCTTTAGTCATACTCGACAAAAGTTGACTTGAACGACTCTTCTTTCAGTTTCTTTGCCGCATTGAAATCGTCAACAACCTTTTGGCTAAAAATGTATTCCTTCTCATCATCCACACTTGGTCCAACAACAAAATTATCACTCATTTTATCTTTTGGCTTTACAACCTTCTTAGCCATCTTTTTCTCAAAACCAATTCCTTTGTTTTTAAAGTTGTTACCATTTTTCTTGTTACCACTTCCTTCCCACTTCTTTTTGTCTGAATTGTTGGAACATGACATAACAAATGATTTTTTCGGTTTTAAAAAGAATTCTTTTTTATTTACCACATCAATGCCAATTTCAACCAATTTGAAAACTTTTTCAACATTTTCAATCTTTGCATTCTGAAGCGGATACTCGAAATCAGAGTAAAGCTTGTCAGTTCCAATCATAGTGTAAACCACTATAATCGGATCATCATTCGTACTCTTGTCTGATTTCGGTATGAACCGATCTAAAAAGTTACCCTCGTCTTCAGAATTAGTAACAGACTTCTCAGAATGAGATTTCATGACTTCAACCTCAGAGTTATCACTCTCTTCATCTAACACCTGGTCGACAACAGTCTTGATGACCCGTGACTCGTTGTCTGTGTCGGATGCAGAGAATGTAACATCAATGCTCTCTGGCAATTCATCCTCAATTGTTTTCAACATAAGGTTCAATGCAGCTTCCACCCCCATCTGGATACTTTTGAGTATAATGATTCCACATTGGGGGTGGAACGCTGTTAAAGACTGGTGCAGCATTAGGCTGTTGTGGAACAATTTGTTCAAGAACATAGGATGATGCAACATAGCTCATCAATTTCTTATCGATTCGCTCATTTTCAATTTTAGTCAATTCTAATTCTTTCTTTAATGATGCGATTGTGTCAAGATGAAAATTAACTTCCACTTGTTTATCAAAAAGTGTTGCTTTTGCTAGTTTTGTGGCTTTATCATTTTCGACACTTTCTTTTTTAATCATTTTAACTGATCTGGCTAATGTATCATATGCTTCTTTGACTTGTCCTAGATCAAATTTTAACATGTCAGCATGTTGTTTCAATTCCTGAAACTTAGTGTCTTTTTCAAGACACTCCATGCACGGTTGTAAACACTTTTGGCATGGGGTTTCAGACATTGAATCCACTTTCTCAACAATCTCTGCTTCATGAGCAGTTTTCAATTCCTGTTTACCGACATCTTTGGACTCTGACTCAGACACTTTCTTAGATTTGGTCTCCTCAATTTCCGACTCCTTATCCGACTCCCTTTGAACTGACTCGGTACCGACAGACTCGGGTTTCACAAGGTCTGTGTCTACCTCTTTTAGTTTCGCCATGAGAGCCTTGTCAGCAATTTCTTTCAAAATGTCTTCAGTCATTTCCTTTGTGACATCGATCATCTCCTCGACAGACTCTTTCTTCTCCTCATATCTTGGACACAATCCAGTCGTCGGTTCTTCAAAGAAACCTGCAAAAGATTCAAAAATTTTAGGAGGCATGATAGATCTCAAAGAACTGACTAATACCTCCTGCTTAGATTGATAATTATGAACTTCTACGTCTAACTCCTCAATGTCAGCCATATTATCCACAGAAACATCTTCAACAACCACTTCAGATTCAACAACACTTTCGGTCACTTCAACTATCTCAGCCATCATAGCCTGTCCATCACTTCCAGGGATGTATTTATCCCAGCTGAATACCTCAGCAACTTTCTCGTCATCCTGGTTCACAATTAGAGCTTTCTCTGGTTTGTTCTCGATTTGTGGTCTTTGAACTCCCAGTTGTTGATTCGACCAGTGATAAATTTCCTGTTTGTAATAATCATTCGTGAACGGATTTTGATGATTATTCACTTCTCGGTTCGGACACTCTCTTTTGAAATGGCCTCTCTCTTTGCACTTGAAACAGGTAACCTTGGACTTATCAAATCCTAACTTCTGATCAGGTCCAGAAAGACTGTTTCTGCCTGTAATTTCCATAAAGCGTTGTGCTCTCCTCACCAGACTAGCCATTCCCCACTTAATATCTATCAACTCAAACTCCTCCAGATCTATCTGATCGTAATCCTCTTTGGTCATGTCCGGATTCCTGATCTTACCCGCTACCAGAGACTCATACGACTCAAACACGGAAGCCAACAATGCAATGTGTTGTTTCGCAGCTGATTCAGTGAATTCATTCCCATTCTTGATATTTACTGCGATGTTGCATTGAATCCCAGAAGCATACGCCTGATTGTTTGAGCTGGTCGAGCTTTGGGGTGATGTCTGTTCAGAAGCTTTGAAGTTTGGCTCGTAGCTGGAAAATGGTGAAGGCTTGTTTGTTTGTGGAGTATTTGATGAAGCACTTGATGATGTGTCAGCACTGAAACCAGTTTGTATCTTTGGGCTCTGATTTGTTGTAACTGGAGTACTGCCTCTGTAGTACAAAGATACATCTTGTTGAACATTCATTGAGTTCATCTTTTTAATTTTTAGCAACTCCAACTCTTGAGCTTCAATCTTTTCTATGAATCCACTAAGATTCGGATTCCCAAAATCTGAATTGTTTTTCAACATCATCAGATAAGTGCCCCACTCTTCATATGGTAATGCATCAGACAACTTATCAATCAATTCTTCATTGTTCTTTTCAATTCCTAATCTCTTCATCTCAAGTACTAAATGGCAATATCTATCGATCAGTTGCTTTGTTGTTTCACCCTTCATGCCGGTAAAAATATCAAACTCCTTCTTTAATAAAGCCTTCTTATTCTTGATCATTGACACACTACCTTGAAACTTCAATTTCAATGCATTCCACATAGATTGAGCATTGTCTTCATGTTGTAATAACACTAAAATTTCCTCTTTGATAGCCTGCTGAAGGATACTAATCATCTTTTTCTCGGCTTTGAAATCAATCTGTTCTGACTCTGTCAGACTTCCAATACCCTTTGCTTGACCTCTCCCATCAACCGGTGGAACATACTTCACTTCTATCTTCATCCAGCATTCGAAGTGGTTAGCCTGAACCCAGTTCTTAAATCTGCCTGCCCATCCTGAGTATTCATCTATCATAAGCTTGGGAGGCTTTTGCATCGTTCCCAATTCATTCTCCATGTTGACGTTTTGCATAAGACTACCCGAGATTTGTCCTACTACCATACCACTGCCGGCGAAAAAGTTGTAGAAATCTTGGTTTTCCATGGTTAGAGATTTATTACCGAAAACTTTTAACTTTTGAAAACAGATGACTTTACTGAAAACACGTTCTACACAAACTGAACTTCAGACGAAATATCACGAACGAAATGGACTTTAACCCTCAAACCATGATTTTTAATGCTTAAAATGCTTTTCGAGCGAAATCAGAATCTTAAGTATGAGCGAAATCACAATATTAGTGATCCTTAGGAGCGGAATCAGAAGATTAGCTATCTCAGGAGCGGAATCAGAAGATTCCCTCGAGCGGAATCACAGAAACAAACTAAGCCACTGATTTCGCTCCAAATGTAGGAGCGAAATTAGATTTTTCAGGTGATGAACCTGATTTCGCTCAGAATAGGAGCGGAATCAACCAAATGCTGTTTCGAGCGGAATCAGGTTTCGAGCCATTTTTTACTGATTTTAAGCTGATACTCTCAAGGGTTTGTTAATTGTCACTTTTACACAATATGTCAAAAATTCAGTCCATTTTGTCCGTCCAAACGTCCAAAAATCCAAAAAATGTAGTAAAAAAGCTTTGATTCAGGTATTTTAGCTCATAACTGGCTCTGATACCAATTGTAGGATCGATATTGACGATCTAGTGAGTCAATCAGAGTCAAAATACCACTGTTTATGCGGCGGAAACACACAAACAGTTTGAATCAAAGAGAATGGAGTAGAAATAGACAGAATATCACTTTAAACACAGTTTCTCATTAATTGATCACAGAAAAATCTGGCAGCAGTTCGGTTACAACTTGAAGGATCGGTGACAATTGAGAAACCAAACACTACTATATATAGGGAGTCTGATTCCGTTCCAAATGACATGTTGACATTTCGGGCGGAATCACTACCTCTGATTTCGCTCCTAATGACAACATGTCATTTGAGCAGAATCACCATATTAACACATAACTTTTACAAAACAGCCCCTATACATTACATACTTGACATATTTTACCCCTAGACCCTATACAAGCTTGACTAAGACTAAGACGCAGGCTTTAGACATTCGTGTATCAACAATTTGCTTGGTCCAAGGGATTTCAGTAAATTCGTACAACAATTTATATTAAATTTGTCATATTAGTAGGATATATATATATATATTGTACGTGAGGCAGGCATCATAGATGGTCTCGATATGGGCCATGCGCAAGGAATTGTTGGTAGATCTATCGGGTTGACAACCCCGTCGTGACCGGTCGCTGTGTGTCAAGTCAAACGACGAATTGATATTCTGTTTATTGTCTAGCTTTGATTATCCCTTCATTGTAAATATATAGTTCGTAATGTCTAGCTAACTTACGAGTCTAAACATTTGATGCTATAAATTTAATATGTAAACTTGGGAAGATGCTTTGTTTTAAGGTTTCTGGGAAACGCTTGCGACGGCTGACCCTTGGATTTTTTTAAGGAAATAAATGGACTTTCATAAATTATATGGATGTTTTAAAATAAACACATAATTGGAAAGCTTTTTCCTTGGGATCAAATTATTTAAATTTGAATATGTGAACTCACCTTCCTTTGTGTTAACACTTGATTTTAACATGTTCTTCGGGTACTTGAGTTCGGCTCCTGGAATTATGGCGTATCTTGTGGTTGTTGATGCATGTTTTGTTACTTAATGTGTTGGACAAACTTTTAAAACAATTTGGGACAAATGTAATAAGATCCGTGAGGATCAAGACAACTTAACTATGTCATGGTTGTGTCATGTTTTGAAACACTATGTTTAAAACTTATGTTTTAATTAAGTTGATATGTCCAACAATTAAATGCATCGTTCAACAAGATATTAATGGGCACCAACTTCCGTCACCACTACATTTTATATTCCGCTGCGACGTTTTTGGGGTGTGACAAAAGATGATAACCCAACAGTGGAGGATCTCATTCGACAGCTTCGATAAATTTAGGAGTATTCTCAAATAATGTTTCCTAGATGTTTGAAGACCAACAAATGTCCAAAGTGTTGCTTCTTCGTTCGCATGACCAGATTGTCTAGAGAAGCGCTTTTATCATGTGTCATATAACGCAAACAAGTTCTCCACAGTTTCTGCAAATGAAATCATGAAATCCACTTCATCAATAATCGAGAGAAACTTGTTCGAGCTAACTGCCGATATCTCATCCTTATTATATATTTCACAATCAAATCAACTCATAAATAACCAAAACACTACCATAGGTGAACCCTCCAGAAGAAATCGCAGGCTGATACCTAAATGTGCATATAATGCATAGAAAAGAGCTCAGTGTGAGTAAAGGCATGATTGAGACAAAAAACAACATTCAAATCTCTATCGTCGTCCTCATGCTCACACCCTAGAAATTTGCATACACTAATCGTACTATTATTACATCCGAGACGATTCAAGTGACTCATATGAAGCAAGTTTCTATCTATTCAATTGAGAGGAATCATTGCATTATATCCCTGTTGGAAACAAGCTTGAAAAGGTTTAGCACTAGCAGGGATCATGTTAAAGGAAGGCTGGTGAAGGTTAGCTGACACTCGCTATTCTCTTGCACCTTCTTCGGACATGCATCTCTGAGCAGTCACCGAGAGTGAAAAGACGCTCGTGAAGGTTAGTTGACGCTCGTGATCGGTTTGGTGAGACAACAACAGATTATGAGACAACAACATATAATGAACGATTTGTTGGACCTCTTCGAGCTAACTGCCAATATCTCATCCTTCATATCTATTTCACTATCAAATCAACTCATCCTCCGATTTAAGCGGCGTGTTCCGATCAACGTTTATCGACATTGTTACAGGCGATGAAGAACCCCTAAAAAGGAACATAATCCCAGATTATCTAGAGAAGCGCTTTTATCATGTGTCATATGAAACAAGTTTCTGGTGGCTGTCTATTCAATTGAGAGGAATCATTGCATTACATCCCCGTTGAAAACCAAAATCACAGTGCTTTTCCTTCAATTTCCATAACAGCCACCAACAGTAGTAGTTTATTACCAGTGCGGTTACCGTGAGCCTGAGGAACTTTTAATAAGTTGTCACAGTTGTCAAATTCATTGCATACATTCATATTGGTCGATGACAAGACAGATAATCCAAGATTGTCTAGAGAATCAATGGGTTTTTCTTTGAATCAATGGCATTTCCCAGATTTACAACATCTATTGTTATCAGATTGTGAATATTCCTTTTCTCTAAATTATGCTGAAACATCATCAAATTCTCTACTAAAAGAAGCATCAGCAAATTCAGATCAAAAGTATGTTGAGTTGGACAACGGTATCTCAACGAAAGGAATTCTAAAAAGGAAAAGAGACACAACTCGTGTAGTTGCAAAAAGCAGAATCACAGTCCTTTTCATCAATTTCCAGAACATTCTCCCCAAACTATAACAAATTCCTTTTCCTTCAATTCTCTTGATGTGTCATCTTTGGAGTTAGTAGGATTTCCAAATACAGCTGTAGGATCTGATCAACGTTTATTATGATCCATCAGTATGGTAAAAGATGATGCCTTGTGCCCTTGGATGTATTACTTTTTGTTACATGATGTCTACATGTGTTTTGAAATAGGATTTGTTCTTGGTTTAATGAAGCTACACCTTCATCTTATAGGCCTATACAATGCGAAAGAAAACTTGTGTTTCCCATAGCCACCATTCCCAAAGTCACAAACGATTGCGGTTTGTATTTCCCATAGCCACCGTTTCCGTAGTCAAAATTTATCAATTCTATTTTTCAACGGGGATGTAATGCAATGATTCCTCTCAATTGAATAGATAGACACTTGCTTCATAGAACTCACTTGAATCGTCTCGGATGTAATAACGGTACGTTTAGCATCTATGCCTGTTGAAATTCAGAAAACAAAGGATAATGAAGATGAACATTGTATATATCACGAAAGTACTGAACAACATGTCGTAAAGTTGCATCTTTTAAGAAGTGCAACAATCCGTTCGTTATCTGTTGTTGTCTCAACAATATGAATGCAAGCAACGAATTTGACAACTATGACAGCTTACTAAAAGTTCCTCAGGCTCACGGCAACCGCACTGGTTTTTCAATCAATTCAACTATGTTGGTTCGGTTTAGTTTTTTTCCTATTGTTTCAGTTATGTTTCAATAAATAATATCTAATTGAGAAGCACTAAAATAACAATGGTTCTCCAATTTCAGATCAGCAATGTAAGGAGAAGCATTGAGATAACGGACATCCATCTAGCTCAAAAAGAAAACTTGTGGCACTTTTCCCTGGTTCACAGTAAATCACCTGAAACATGTTTAAAACGATTTTATCAGCGGGGAAATACTTGCGAGTCATTTATTTTGCACAAAACGACACATTGTTATAAATTACAGGACTAAGAGCGATTACAATTGCCACTATCTTATAATTATCTGGTCCAGTGTCACCCCCTAGTGACGATGGTCATACCACCATTGAGTCATTTCAACCAATAGTGATGATTATCACTATTTAGGTTCGTCCACCTAAAATTGAGAAAACAATAGTAATGTGCACAATACCCCACTTACTTCCAGTAATTTAAGATAACAAAGACTTACCCCCTGTAACATATAACTGGAAAACATTTAAGTATTGAGAAACACTGTTGATGAAAAGAGAATGACTCACATTGCAGGTTTAGTTGGACAGAACTTTGCCTACTGATTTAGCCTCGTAACCTAGTTAAACAACAATGCACACGAAACTAGGTCAGTAACTTAATACAACATTTACGATAAACTCACGAAATCAAAACTCTCACGACGAATGACAAAGTATAGCCCGAATTCGGGTAGCACTTAAACATCCATCGGATCAGTTTCAATCGATCAGACATTGTATCGTAGCAGTGATCGAGTTAATACCCTGTACTCGTAGCAGCGTTTCCCTACTTAAATCTGCGAATTTGAGCAGTACAGAACGTTTTTAGAGTAATTTTTTTTAGCACAGATGAATGCCCCATGCACGACCAATTTATAGCTGAAATTTGAATTTGTCGAGGCCTGCGTAAACTCTAACAATATCTTAAGCGACCTGCGAGGGCCACCCTAGCTACGGCTAGGGCAAGCGTGTCACGCATAGGCCCGCCACATGGCTGACACGTGGCCTAAAGCTTATCCGGTCGAACCATCAAGCTGTCGCGCCCCGCGTAAGCTTTTCTTGAGTCTTACGCGGCCCGCGAGCGATCCAAAAATTTGAATTTCTTGATTTTTCACAAGGATTAGAGTTTTAGGGGTCCGGGTTTCTACTTACGGGTCGTTTTGGGACATTTTTGCAGGTCCTTACATCCTCCCCACCTTATTTAAAATCTTGTCCTCAAGATTTACTGGAACAGGTGAGGATACTTTCGCTTCATTTCTGATTCCAACTCCCATGTGTACTCAGACCCTCCTTTTGAATTCCACTTTACTTTGACCAGTACTAGTCTTTTGTGTTTGAAGAACTTAACCTTTTTATCTTCTATTTGAAGCGGTTTCTTGACAAATTTCAACTTTTCATTTACCTCTATATCTTGAAGAGGTACTACCAGGGATTCGTCGGATAAACATTTCCTGAGGTTAGATACATGAAACACGTCATGTACCCCAGCCAGCTCTTCTGGTAGTTGTAAGCGATAAGCGACTGGTCCTATTCGCTGGATCACTGGGAATGGTCCTATGTACCTTGGATCACTGGGAATGGTCCTATGTATCAAGCTCAAAAAGAAAACTTATAAAACTTTCAAGAGTACCTTGTCTCTAACTTGAAATTCTAATGGCTTATGTCGTGTGTCAGCATAACTCTTCTGGCCTTCTTGGAAACTTGTCCAGAAATGCGAAGTGAAACGACTATCCCTATCCGATACTATGGAGATTGGGACTCCATGTAAGGATACTACCTCGTCTACATACAACTTAACCAATCTCTCCATGCTAAAGGTTTCCTTCATTGGCAGAAAATGAGCTGATTTGGTTAATCGATCTACAATCACCCAGATTGCATCGTTACCTTTTCGGGTTTTGGGTAACTTGGTAATAAAGTCCATTGTTATTAGTTCCCATTTCCAAACAGGCATTTCTAATTGCTGGAGTAACCCAGAAGGTTTCTGGTGTTCTGCCTTAACTTGTGAACATGTTAGACATTTAGATACATATCTAGCTATGTCCTTTTTCATTCCTATCCACCAGAAGTTACCTCTTAAATCTTGGTACATCTTATTATTACCAGGGTGCATGGTATATCTAGATTTATGGGATTCCTCTAAAATCTTATCTCTTAAATTCCCTTGCTTAGGTACCCAAATCCTTTCCTTATGGAATTTCCAAATTCCATCAGTCCCTTGCTCTAATTCTTTTGTCCTTCCTTTAATTCCTTCAGCATCATCCTCAATTGTCGTTTCTTGAACATTCTTCAGTTGTTCCATTAAATCTAATTGTAGATTTAATCTAAGAGCACGAACTCTCCTTTGTTTCTCATGGTACTTACGACTTAGGGCATCTGCTACTACATTTGCCTTTCCTTCATGATATTGAATATCACAGTCGTAATCACTTAGAATTTCCATCCATCTTCTTTGTCTCGTGTTTAATTCTTTTTGCCCAAATATATAACTTAAACTCTTATGATCTGTATAGACTGTAAACTTACTTCCGTACAGATAATGTCTCCAAATCTTAAGGGCAAAAATTATCGCTCCTAACTCTAAGTCATGAGTCGTATAATTCTCCTCGTGCTTTCTCAATTGCCTTGAGGCATACGCAATTACCTTTTTGCGTTGCATTAGCACACATCCTAACCCTAGCTTAGAAGCGTCACAGTAAACTTCAAAATCCTCTGTCCCTTCTGGTAAGGCAAGAATTGGGGTGTTTGTTAATCTTTGCTTTAAGATTCTAAAGGCCTCTTCTTGCTTGGGTCCCCATCCGAACTTAGCTGTTTTACAGGTTTGCTTAGTTAATGGCACAACTATCTTAGAAAAATCTTTAATGAAGCACCTATAATATCCAGCTAATCCTAGAAAACTTCTAACTTCCGTAGTTGATTGAGGGATCTTCCAATTTGTGATTGCTTCTATCTTGGAAGGATCTATGTGAATACCTTTGTGATTCACCATGTCTCCTAAGAATTGCACCTCCTGTAGCCAAAATTCACATTTCGAGAATTTGGCGTAAAGCTTTTCCTATCTTAACAAAGTTAAGAGTGCATGTAGGTGCTCATAGTGCTCATCCTTACTCTTAGAATAAATAAGTATATCGTCGATGAAGACAATTATGAATTTATCCAAATACGGTTTACAGATCCTATTCATCATGTCCATAAATGTTGCAGGAGCATTTGTTAGTCCGAATGACATAACTGTATGTCACACCCCCAAAATACCACTCGCGGAAACACCGCAGGGCGTGTGACGTACCAGGATCTTAGCCACCAATCACATTGAACTTATAAAGATAAAATAAAACTTTCGTTTATTTAAAATAAGTGTTACAATACAAGAGTTATTATCCAGCGGAAGCATATTACAATTTGTTATGAGTTCCATAAAACAGGTGTTTAAAAACCATCAGACATGCTTGTGATTCCATGTGACTTGACCCATGACCACTCCAGCCTCCCAGACAGCAAGTTACAATCAATATGCACCTAAAAGCCTGCAAGGCATGTAACAACGAATCAACAACAATGTTGAGCGAGTTCACAGTTGGTTGTCCATTTTAAAGTTGTTCCAAAAACCATAAGCTCATTCGAAAACCAGTAGTTAATCAGTTCCTTGTTTACCAAACCATAACCAGTGGGGGCTACCCCATGTAACCACTAGACCATTACCACATCGACAACTGACTGAGAAAATTGTACCCTACGTCAATGTCTATCATAATTGACTAAGTGCCCAGATCCATTAGTACACGCCCGTCCTCCCGGCACGGTGTGAGGCTTGTCAACCCTAATAGCTCTATTAACTAATGACCCGCTCGCCATTGGCCCGGCGATTAAGTCGATATAAAAATGAGTGACTTCATGATAGAGTTTTGTCTAGTAAGTTATATGTTGTCGTCCTTCCCAACCGAGGACGGAGGTATGTAATCTACCCAAGGAGAATATGTAGGTTAAATGTTACCGTCCTTCCCAACCGAGGATGGAGGTACATATTCTGTTAGAGGTGAATATGTAGGATTCGTTTTAGCTTCTTAACCTATTCCCAACCCACCAGGAATCCCATGCCTTATAAAAGTGTGAACTCACCTTGGTTTGCTCGGATTGTTAAGTTACTTTACCCGTTCCAAGTTGGTCAACCAAACCCTAATATGGTTACCGATGACAGTCAGTTTCATTTACACAGAAATCACATATTCTTTATATCTATTCCACAAGTGGTAAGAAAGTATGGCACATAGTATCACACAAGTTGTAACGAGTATTCGGGCCATATATATTTTCACATTACAAGTTCATATATCACAATAACACACATTAACAGCTCAAACCTCATTCAAATGAACATGCATGAAATAACAATAACTCATAACACTCAATAGTCATTTGGTTACAAAAATCCTGTATCAAAACTGTATAAAAGGTGCGGCCCAATGTATTATTCTGATATAAATGTACGTGGCCCGTATATATATATATATATATATATATATATATATATATTCTATTAATTTAAGGCATTGTGCGGCCCTTAATCACGAGTCCAATTAAAGGTCACGGCCCATACTCATGTGTGTGGCCCAGCCTAAATTAGTGTATAACCCATTTACTAGTAAAACCCAAATGATTAGCATGTAGATCTGATTAACATGTAAGCCCATATATCATCCTTATTATTATTAATAGTAACTTAGTATCATGCAACTAACAATCCAAATCAAATAACAAAATACCCTCCAATTACTCAACATAGATTAACCGGTTCATCATCTCATCAGACCCATCAAACACTTTCATGCACATGAACCCTAACCCATTTACCAACCCTACTTTTTAGTGACGTGCAACACCCTAATCATATTAAACAATCAGTCTCTTAATTCCTTCTCAATTGGCATCATGTTTCATCGGCAACTATCATGGCGAAAGGTTCCCACGAAAGCCACTGAGTTTCGTCGCAGCCATGCACGACGAAACACCTCTAGGTTTCGTCGAGTTCCCGTATGGCGAAACTCCTCTAGGTTTCGTCAATAATAACATAGCCTGCAAACCCTACTGTTTCATCGCATCATTCTCATTTATATCAGACCAATCAAAAGCAAGTCATCGGTTATCCATCTATAATGAGAGCCTAATCCCTATTTACGAGAGCACTAGCAGCATCATATCAAATCTTAAATATACATGCAAGACATTAACTAGTGGCACACATATAAACCATCACATGTCCTCTGACAATTCCTATGCCAACATGAACAAAATGGCCGACAATCATGAAGTGATCTTTATCCAATTTGGCTGCAATTTCAAGACAAATCACATGCATATTAATCAGCCATAAACCTCATAAAACAACATTCAATTTCACAAGCCAATCACATAACCTAATCGTTATATAGCATTCTTATAAAATTCACATACGAACAAGATCAAACGAGCAAGATTCAACACGAATAAGAATTCACTAACCACCAGCTTGATCAAGTAGAATGATGCTTCGAGGGGGGTGCCCACTGCTGTCACAAATCAAGTGAGAAGGAGTAGCATTTTAGTTGAGTTGCCAACTAATCAGGAACAAAATTCGTGCATATAATTGATAAAAGTTTGGGGGCGGTTACAATCTAGCCAAAATGGGCTTAAGCCCACATACTTGGGCTGCCTTAATCATGTACATAATGGGTAAAAGTGATGACGGTTTGGGCTTCTAGTCTAATTAGGTTTCCTTTGGGCTTCGAGGGTTTGGGATGCGGCCCGCTAAAACAACCGTTTATTCGAAACACTAAGGTGTGGCCCAATACTAGTGCGGCCCAAATATACTAGTGTGCTTGTTTAACGAGGTTATCTTACGATTAACAGAATTATACTAGCACAGAACGTGTAACGCATAGAAGAGAAATGACGAGGAGTTGAGATCACAAGATAAAACGTTACAAAACCTTGGAAGTTCGGGTTGTCACATCATCCTCAACTTGAAAGAAATTTCATCCCGAAATTTAGCACGTAGTTACTGAGGAAGCTAGTTAGGTTGCATAGTTTCCTGGTTTTCCTGGGGTGTCACACTGTAAACTCGTAGTGACCATATCTAGTTCTGAAAGCAGTTTTAGGTATATCTTCTTCTTGTACCTTCAACTGATGGTATCCGGAGCGTAAATCGATCTTAGAAAAATATCTAGCTCCCTGAAGTTGATCAAAAAGATCTTCAATCCTAGGTAATGGGTATCGATTCTTAATTGTAACCTTATTCAATTCCCAATAATCGATACACATTCGCATTGAACCATCTATCCTTTTTACAAATAACACTGGTGCTCCCCAAGGGGATGAACTAGGTTGTATGAATCCTTTGCTTAGTAATTCATCTAACTGCTATTTCAATTCTAACATTTCAGTGGGTGCTAACCGATAGGGTGCCTTGGCTATTGGTGTTATTCTAGGAATTAGGTGAATTCTAAACTCTACCTCCCTATCTGGTGTTAATCCTAGTAGCTCTTCTGGGAATACATCCGGGTATTCTGATACTATAGGAATTTCTTTAAGTTCCTTACCTTTAGTGTTAATGATTACAGGAAATCATATACACTATTCCTTGTTTTCGTTCATAACTACCAACTTTCATTACTGAAATGAACTTCAATGGTTTACGTAGTTTATCTCCTGTAATCACAATTATTTCCCCTGCGGGTGTATGAATTTATATGGAGTTCTTATCACAGAGGATTCGAGCATGGTTGGCTACTAACCAATCCATTCCTAGCACGACATCAAATCCCGCTAAATTCATAGGTAGCAGGTTTGCACAAAATTGGTTGCCTGAAAGTTATATCTTTCCTTCTTGAAGAACCTTATTTATGCTAACATAATTACCATCTGCTATTTCTACCGTATAAATCTGCCTAAGTTTGGTTAAGGGTAGCTTAAGAGCTTGGCAGAATGAAGTATTTATAAAAATTTGGTTTGCACCAGAGTCAAATAATACTTTTGCGTAAACGTCGTGTACCAGACACGTACCAGCTGTTACATCGGGAATCAGATCGGCTTCCTGGGTGGTCAGCTGGAAGGCTCTGGCATTCTTCTTATTAGTTCCTTCAGCAGGTTTGGCCTTGATATCAGCTGGCTTGACTAATTTTGGGCATTCTGGTCTAAAGTGCCCTGCTTCACCGCAGGTGTAGCAAATTGTTGATTTCTTCCACCTGCATTCTTCTTCTGGGTGCCCCGGTCTGTTGCAGAAATTGCAATACCCTTTGCATTTCCCAAAATGCTTTCTTTTACAGGTACTACAAAATGGCGGGGTGGATGGTTGCCCAGTTCCCTTTTTCTTGAAGTTACTACTAGTATTACCCCCACGGAATCCTTGGGTGATTTTCTGAGCCAATTCCGTCTTCCTGTTTTCTTCTCTCATACGTACCAGCCCGTCGGTCAAGGTGTTGGCTAATTCCACCGCATCGTCAATTGTGCGAGGTCTCGCAGCTTTGAAGATATCACGAATCTCGCTAATTAAACCCCAAATATATCAAGAAATAAGTACCGGTTCTGGCGAAGTCAGAGTTGGTACAATTCTGGCATATTCGAAGAATTTCGAAGTATACCCTCGACATTCAACATCCACCATCCGGTGGTTCAGGAACTTATTTGTCATTTGTTCCTTTTCATAGTCGGAACAAAATTTTCTTTCCACCAATCGCTTAAATTCTTCCCAACTCATGGCATAAGCCATGTCACTTCCCTTGGCATGCAATACCGTATTCCACCATTCCAATGCATCTTCCTTGAAGAGGTGGGATGCATACATAACCTTGTCTTCTTCGGCTCATTTACTTATTTTAATTACTGCTTCAGTTTTTTCTAACCAACGCAGTGTAGTCGTCGCCCCTTCATTGCCTACAAATTCCACAGATTTACAGCCAAGAAATTCTTTATAATGCAACCAGGTGTTGCAACTTTCATTTTCTTAAGTATTGGGGCTTGAACCACATTGTTATCATTGTTGCCGCCTCCATTAACACTGTTACTGAAATTGTCGTCGCGAGTACGCTTGCTGTGGTTGGCTTGTGAGGGTTCAACGGGGTTCTTAACAGCAGCGACGATTGCGGGGATAGCACTGGCTATTCCCTGGGCAACAATATTTTCTATGTCTTGCGTATTAAGGAAGTGATCTTCATTGTTTTGTTCAGATTGATTAACTTCATTGACTGGTTGGTTTTCCGCATTTTCCATCTGAATAATTAACAACATATGCAATTTATTACCACAACATAGATAACAACCAAACATAATAAAGCAAGCATACAAAATCATGTCAACACGTATAGCCAAAATTGTCGACTTTGCGACTTTCATATTATATATATATATATATATATATATATATTAGTATGCCACAATACACACCATTTATTTTACAAAAGTTTTATTTTAATTATTATTATACAATATTATAATATTACTATTATTATTATATTGTTTTTATATTATTATTATTACACAAACACCACCACCACAGTCAGCTGGCCTTTCAGAAACGACGCTCCCGCTCGTCGTATTTCCATAAGATCTTTTCCCCCACATCTTGAATTCTATTTCCTGCATCCACCAGTTCCTCACCATAGTGACGGAGTTCAGCTAAGTTTTCTGTGCTCATAAGTGGGTATGGTGCAGGTTCAGGATCAAACTGGGGAAAATAAACGTTGGGGTTATTCATGAAATTCTGAAACTACCAGTCATTTGTCCACCATTCCTCCAATTCTCCGGGTAGAAGTTGGTGATTGACAATAGGGTCCGGGATAGCAGGTTCAAGGTTAATTAGGAGTTGTGATTGGGCAGGGAATTGAAGAGGTTTCCATCGGCAGGTCCGATGAGGTCACAATTTGCTAATTTCCAATCAAGCTCTTCCCACAGTGGCATCTCCTGGGCTTTCGCAGAACTTTCTCCGATCCCCTTTCCTTTCCCTTTGTCTTTCGGATCCTCGGTCTTTTTAACCTTCTGGGCAGCTGGCTTCTTCCTACGTCCGCGTTTCCAGTCCAACATTCTCCTCCTCTTTTTCGGCTTTGGTTTCTCCTGCCGCTGGGCCTGGAAAGTTATTGGCTCCTCAGTATCTACCTGATAGCCGGATAGAGTCCCGGTGGTATCCATATCGGTGGTATGGATGGTAAAGTTTTGGAGTGCCTCCGACAGTTCATTCATGCTGTTAGCACACATGAACAAACACACACAAAAATCTAAATTAAAAATTTATGTATTATAAATTAAATTTTCATAGAATCACCAAAATGGCAATCTGAAAAATTAAGTATTTCTAAACACTTAATTGGCTTAAATCAGTGGCTCTGATACCACCTTTTTCTGTCACGGCCCCCGACCCGGTTTTACCCGTTTCAGGAGCCGCGGGACAAAAAACCCGTGGTATTTAATTTTGGCAGCGGAATTTTAACAGGATCTTTTAAAACTGAAAATACCCGATTATTTTATTTCACATTTTGGGACAACTCCATAATTTACAATAAAGGAATTTCTCGGGGAAATTCCCTGATTTACAAAAACATGTTTATTTATTATATTTACTGAGCCACATTCTTCAAGCTGTAGTGCTACGCGGAACTTTTCCTGGTTCACAGTAAATCACCTGAAACATGTTTAAAAAAATTTTATCAGCGGGGAAATACTGGCGAGTCATTTATTTTGCGCAAAACAACACATTGTTATAAATTACAGGACTAAGAGCGATTACATTTGCCACTATCTTATAATTATCAGGTCCAGTGTCACCCCCTGGTGACGATGGTCATACCACCATTAGGTCCTTTCAGCCAATAGTGATGATTATCACTGTTTAGGTTCGTCCGCCTAAAAGTGAGAAAACAATAGTAATGTGCACAACACCCCACTTACTGCCAATAATTTAAGATAACAAAGACTTACCCCCTGTAACATATAACTAGAAAACATTTAGGTATTGAAAAACCCTTTTGATGAAAAGAGAATGACTCACATTGCAGGTTTAGTTGGACAGAACTTTGCCTACTGATTTAGCCTCGTAACCTAGTTAAACAACAATGCACATGAAACTAGGTCAGTGACTTAATACAACATTTACGATAAACTTACGAAATCAAAACTCTCATGACGAATGACAAAGTATAGCCCGAATTCGGGCAGCACTTAAACATCCATCGGATCGGTTTCAATCGATCGGACATTGTATCGTATTAGTGACCGAGTTAATACAATGTACTCGTAGCAGCGTTTCCCTACTTAAATCTACGAATTGGAGCAGTACAGAACGTTTTTAGAGTAAAGTTTTCGAGCACAGATGAATGCCCCATGCACGACTAATTTATAGCTAAAATTTGAGTTTGTCGCGGCCCGCGTAAACTCTAACAATATCTTACGCGGCCCGCGAGGGCCACCCTAGCTATGGCTAGGGCTAGCGTGTCACGCGTAGGCCCGCCATGTGGCTGACACGTGGCCTAAAGCTTATCCGGTCGAACCGTCAAGCTGTCGCGCCCCGCGTAAGCTTCTCTTGAGTCTTACGCGGCCCGCAAGCGATCCATAAATTTGAATTTCTTGATTTTTCACAAAGATTAGGGTTTTAGGGGTCCGAGTTTCTACTTATGGGTCGTTTTGGGACATTTTTGCAGGTCCTTACAACAAACGATTGCGGTTTGTATTTCCCATAGCCACTGTTTACATAGTAAAAAATGGTTGCGGTTTGCACATTCAATCTTCATTGCTCGATTAAAATTAACAAGGTGGTCTCGGTTGCATATTTTAGAGAGACCCATAAATACAAATCCTACAGCTGCATTTGGAACAAGAAGTCCAACAATTCGTTCATTATTTGTTGTTGTCTCAACAATATGAATGCACGCAACGAATTTGACAACTGTGACAGCTTATTAAAAGTAGAAATCACCTCCAATCCTTTACTGGTCAAATCACACAATGTAAAGTTTAAACTCATCGTGTGTTGCAGTTTGTATTTCCCATAGCCTCCTCATGAAACGGGGTTTCATTATCATCGAAAATGAAGAAATTTGATCCTGGAAGATATCGAAGATTTGGATACAACTTCAAGTCACGAAGATCACTCTACAGTAGTTGATCATGACAACTGTAATAAACGAAAGGGATTTCGATCAGTTGGTCGATTAGAAAATGATATTGAAATTTGTGAGCCTTCAAATTAACGATGAAGTTTTCTCCGTCGCTAATTTCTCCATTCACCGTGAAATCAAACAGTTTCTACATAGATTTCGTCCGGTTTCAAAGCCAGTTGAGGATGGCGAGTGTTCTAGACTTGTTCAAGGCATGCTTGTTTGTGCGATTTACAGAAATAAGGATGAAGCTCTATATTTTGATCCCACGGGGAAACATGAAAGAAGACCACCTCATGAAACGAGGTTTCATAATCATGGCCGAATAGAGATCTGAATACCCCCTTGGTAGTTGTTACCCCATAACACATGATAAAAGTGCTTCTTTAGACAATCTGGGACTATGTTCCGTAAATTGGGAACCCCATATTCGTGTGTAAAAGCTCAGAAAGATGACCGAATAGAGATTTGAATATTCCCTTGGTTGTTGTTACCACATGACACATGATAAAAGCGCTTCTTTAGACAATCTGGGACAATGTTTCGTTTTAGGGTTTCTTCATCACCTATAACAATGTCGATAAACGTTGATCGGAACACGCCGCTTAAATCTCAGTTATGTCTCATTGCATTATGACAATACTGACAGGGATGCTGGTCTTTTCTCCCACTGTAGACTGGTGGGCTTGAATGATTTTAATATATTTCATCTTGGGCTATCTAGTCTAATACTTGAAAAAGGATATAATCGTGTCAAGATCTTTATCTATCATGTCATCGACCAACTGCTCGAAATCCCTTCCATTTCTCTGGTTCGCATTTATCATGTGTCATACGATTGTCTAAAAAAGCGCTTTTATCATGTGTCATCTGATTGTCATTCCGAATAACTAGCAGAAGACGTGTCGGGTTCTTCTGCTAGTTATTCGGAATGTTTTGAATCATCATAGAAGACGTGTCGGGTTCTTCTACTAGTTATTCGGAATGTTTTGAATCATCATAGAAGACGTGCCAGGTTCTTCTGCTAGTCACAAACGATTGCGGTTTATATTTTCCATAGCCACCGTTTCCTAGTAAAAAACGGTTGTGGTTTGTAATAAAACGAAATCATTTTCGAAGAGTTGGTCGATGACAAAATGATATTGAAATTTGTGAGCCTTCAAATTAACGAAGAAGTTTTCTCCGTCGATAATTTCTCCATTCACCGTGAAATCGAACAGTTTCTTCATTGATTCCGTCCGGTTTCAAAGCCGGTTGAGGATTACGAGTGTTCTAGACTCGTTAAAGGCATGCTTGTTTGTGCGATTTACAGAAATAAGGATGAAGCTCTTTATTTTGATGCCGCGGGGAAACATGAAAGAAGATCACCTCACGAAACAGGGTTTCATAATCATGGCCTCTAAGAAATTTGATCTTGGAAGATATCGAAGATTTGGATACAACTTTAAGTCACAAAGATCACTCTGCAGTACTTGTTCATAACGACTGGTTGATTCGTCGGGAAAACTTTTCCTTAGGGGAGGGTTAGTAGTACGAGTCCGAGTCCAATGTGGTTCGTGAATGTTTCAAATCATCATAGAAGACGTGTCGGGTTTGTATTTTCCATAGCCACCGTTTCCGTAGTATAAAATGGTTGTGGTTTGCACATTCAATCTTCGTTGCTTGATTATAATTAATAATGCGGTCTCGATTGAAAATGTAATTGCAAGACTGTTTGTCGGGCTTCCAATGCTCACACAGGGAGATAAAAAAACGCTGATATTGAATGGAATGCTACTATCTATGCGAATTTAAAGGACTTGCAAGGAATGCTACCATCTATGCGACATGAAGTTGTACCGAAATCTTCGATCTCTTCCATGTAAAAGCTCAGAAAGATGACCGAATAGAGATCTGAATATCCCCTTTGTAGTTAATACCACATGACACATGATAAAAGCGCTTCTTTAGACAATCTGAGACTATGTTCCGCAAATTGGGAACCGTATATTCATGTGCAAAAGCTCAGAAAGATGACCGAATAGAGATCTGAATATCCCTTGGTAGTTGTTACCACATGACACATGATAAAAGCGCTTCTTTAGACAATCTGAGACTATGTTCCGTTTTAGGGTTTCTTCATCACCTATAACAATGTCGATAAACGTTGATCGGAACACATCGCTTTAATCTCAGTTATGTCTTATCGCATTATGACAATACTTACAGGGGTGCTGGTCTTTTATCCCACTATGAAAGGATGAAAAATCTCACCATAACACATTGTAGACTGGTGGGCTTGAATGGTTTTAATATATTTCATCTTGGACTATCTAGTCTAATAATACTTGAAAATGGATATGATCGTATCAAGATCTTTATCTATCATGTCATGGACCAACTTGGCTCGAAATCCATTCCGTTTCTCGGGTTCGCATTCGACAGAAGACACCAACTTCAAAAAATCAGGGACGAAGCGCCCCGCTTTGGCCAAAGCGGGGCGTTTAGGGTTCAAACATTCCACTTTTGCGCAACACCGTATAGAATATAACATCCCATCAAGTCTCATCACCCTTTGTCTGCAGAAAAAAAAAAACCTAAACGCCTCGCTTTGGCCAAAGTAGGGCGATTCAACTGACATCGTACACCATCACATCACCGGTTGTTTGGAAAGCAGGCCAAAACACCCCGTGTCACA
The DNA here is from genome assembly GCA_030545235.1 of Helianthus tuberosus. Lineage (NCBI taxonomy): Eukaryota > Viridiplantae > Streptophyta > Magnoliopsida > Asterales > Asteraceae > Helianthus > Helianthus tuberosus. Next base: position 42,698 of record JARYGA010010559.1, read on the forward strand.
CCCCAACCGATG